>VZTX01016557.1:0-13403 GCA_013400915.1 Pardalotus punctatus
TATCCCCTGCTGCCAGACCCAGCCCGGTGTGGGAGCAGGAGCCAACACCGCATTTCATGGGACACAAAAAGCGGTTTCCACCGAGGCACGCGTGTTCTCATCATGTGTAGTTGCAGTGTTTTAGGATTTTCCTTTCTCTCTCATGGAGAATATAGATAAACTGTACTTTCTTAATCTCTGTGTTTTGTGTTAGAGGTGTACGAGCCATAACCAATAGGTCTTTGGGGGTGGATTGTCTTTGGCCAATGGACACTTGTTTATTACTGTGTATAAAAAGAACTTCTTGTAAATAAAACCTTCTTCTTTGCCATCTTGAAGCCTGTCTGCCTGACCTCTCTACCTGCTTCCACAAATCCCACCAACAACAGAAAAGCAAACCATAATCATGCACTGACCACCGGGCGGTCAAGTGGGCAGCGACAGGTCTGCCCTGGGCTGACAGCGCCCTCCCTGCGGCACCACATCCCGCTGCTCCCTGCTGGGGCTGGCAGTGCCAGCAAGGGGCTGTGCTTGCAAACCCCGCCTCAGCAGGGCCAGGAGGAATTCGCTGAGTGAAAGGTCAAACCTCTGCGGTTTCCAGCGCTTCCCTTCCACGGGGCAGCCCCGAGTGTGGAGCACGTTCCTTTATGTGCAGAGTTTCGGGGAATTGCTGGGGCTGGAGGCACGTCTGGAGATCACCGAGCCCACCCGGCCTCCTCCCAGCAGGTGCTCAGGAACTGTGCTCAGGTTTTTAATAATTGAGCTTGGAGACTCTTCTGCTTTATGCTTTCTTCTGCTTTATGCTTTCTTCTGCTTTCACTAAAATCCCGCTCTCTAATCACGGAGAAAGGATTTTTGTGTGAAGGCACTCAGATGAGGAGACGTCCAACCCCAACAGCTAAAATGAGTTGAGCTGGCCAAAAGGGAATTGGGAGGGAAAAGCTCCAGCCTGAAAGTATTTTGCTGGAATAAATCTGGTTTTCAGAGCTGTTGACTTCTTGACAAGATGAAAAACTGGAAAACATCCACTTCGCATCAAAATCCTGATCAGGCAAGAGAACAGAAAACCTCACTTTTCAGTGAAAACGATCCCTCCAAATGGAAAATTTGCAGTTTGTTTTCATTCTGCTACGAAATTCTCCTTAGGACAAGGAAACATTCCCAGCCAGCCCCATTAGCACGTGGGCTGCCCTGCCAGAGGAGAAGTGACAGAAGTGACACCGTGCAGGACACTCCAGCCCCAGGGCTCTGCTGTTCCTGCTCCTGCTGGGGTTTCACGTGTTCCCAGACTCCCTCCAGCTGCAGACCCACAGGAGATGTCACTGCCCAAGCATCTCCTCAGCTGCGAGCCAGCGGCATCGCTCCGGCACAGAATTCCCAGCTCCAGGCAGCTCCAAGCTCCTGGCTTTGCTACACCCAGTGTTTCAAACCCCAGCCCCGCCTGAGCAACCTGGCCCTTTGAAATCACAGAATATGGAATTGGTTCTGCTGGAAAAGCTCTCCAAGATCACCAAGGGCAACCATTCCCTCAGCACATTCCCCAAGTGTCACATCCCCAGCTCTTCAGTCCCGAGGCACGGGGACTCCACCCCTGCCCTGGACAGGCTGTTCGTGGAGCAGGAGAGGACGGACAAGGTCATGCCACCCCCAGCTCCCCTGCCCATGCCGTGAAAGGCCAGCACACATCCCTGACCCACCCACATTCCCGGGAGATGCCGCCGCTCCGGGAGGAGCTTTTGGACACGGACTGTCCTGGACACAGCACGGAGCAGGAGCCAGGGCTGGGACAGCAGCTGCTTTCAGCAGGAAGGGCTGCAGGGCTGGGACACCCCCGCCACACCAGGAATGGGAGACAAGAACGGTCAGCGGCAGCTCTGCAAAGTGGCATTTCTGCCCCTGAGGCCCAATTCCCCTTCCATGGGAAGGGAATATCCCCAGGAAACCCAGGATGAGCCAGGATGGGCTCCCCAATCCCTCAGTCCTGAACAACAAACACGAGGGCAGAAAAGAAAACCCTGCCCAGACCCACCACCAAATACAGCCCGGGCAGGGCTGGAGTGCACCAGCAGCAGGAGCCGTCCTGCACATGGATTGTGAGTTTATCCATATGGATAATCCTGTTTATTGACTCCAGTGATTTCCTGGAGTGCTTCAGCTACAGCAGCCCCTCCTTTCTGTTCTGTTTCCCCCCTACAACCCAGCACAGATTCCCCCAGCTTTGGGGTTTCCAGTGCTTCTGCTGGAGCAGCAGCCGGACACGAGGATAAAAATAAAATGTACAGGTCAGGAAAGAAATTCCCTCCAGGAGTTGTGGCTGCTGAGTTATGGTGGGAGTTGTGTGTTTTTGGGAGCCTCCTGGAATGACCTGGGTGATTTGAGGTCACTTGAAGCAGCTCTTTGATGACTCATTAGCACATCCCTGATGGGTGTCACACCACAGATCCATTTATCTCGGAAAAGACAGGCCTGTATTCCATCAGGAATGTCACAAACCCAGCAGCGGGATTCTCTCGAGGGAGCTGGGGTTTGTGCCTGAGCAGCCCGTCCCTAACCAAGCCTCTCCCCTACGATCTGGAGCTGGGAAGTTGCTATTGACAACTGAAGCTGTGAACAGCTTTATCGTCAAGGAGCACTCAGAGCACTTGTGTCACCTCTTGTGTCACCACTCTGTGGCCCTTCCTGTATCTGCCATCTGTCAGCCTCCACTTTCACCCAGCACAGGAAATTCTCCCCATTTTCAGACCACACCTCACCAGAAGGGAAAGCAGCATTCCCAGAGTCCTGCAGCCCTTCCCAATCCTGCAGACAAGCCATGGAAAACCAAACCAAACGATTTCTCAGGAGACAGAGGCTGCTTGTGCCTCCTGCCTTTGGTTTGGGGACAGCGCACAAAGCTGTAGGAACCCGGTGAATTCCCACAAACATTCCTGCTCCCCTGGATCCCCTGCTCTCTACAGAGACCCCGTCTGGCTGGGTCTGAGGGCCAGCTCTGACCCCATGGACAAACACACCTATGCTGGGTTCTTGCACTAAAAGAGGGTTGGTTTACATTAGATAGAAGGAAAAAGGTTTTTTTACAGTGAGGGTCGGGAGGCTGCTGAGAGCAGCTGGGGCTGCCCCTGGATCCCTGGAATTGTCCAAGGCCAGGTTGAACACTGGGGCTTGGAGCAGCCTGGGACAGTGGGAGGTGTCCCTGCCATGGCAGGGGTGGCACTGGATGGGCTTTAAGGTCCTTTCCAACTCAAACCAGTCTGGGATTTTAAGATCTCACTGCCACATGTGACTGCCGGCAGATCAGCACAATCCCGGGCTCCTTTCCCCAGGATCAGGCAGGAATGTGACCCGGGACAGACTCGGTGCTCAGCACCTCCCCAGCCCTGCAGCTGCAGCGCCTCCTCCTGCGCCCTTTAGATGGCAGCAACTTTCTGAAAGCTGTGGGAACCCGGGGAGAGGGAAAAAGACCTAAGGCTGAAGGTCAGGAGATAAATGTGGGTGAGCAGAAGGTCAGTGAAAGAGCTCAGAGTGCTCCCCCTCCCCAGACACACACACAGGCTGGAGGGATCATGACTGGAGCTGGCCAGCAGTGCCCAAGAAGTACCAGGAGCACATCCCGAATGATCTGAGTGGCTTCGTGATGACTTCTGGAGGAACTGTTCATCCTTTTGTGCGGAGGAGCTGCTGTGCCCAGGCTGCTCCATCAGCCCTGGACACACCTGGGGGCACAGAGGCCACCAGGAGATGCTTGGGGGGACAGAGGTGCCAGCAGGACACCTGAGCTCCCATTGAAACCCTCAGAGCAGCCACCCACAGTGAAAACTGGTCTCTGCTTTTCTACAAGAGTCCCCGAGGTCTTTGCTTGCAGTTCCCTGCATCCCTCACACATTCCTGAATGGAAGATTTGGATGTGTTTTCCAAGAGAAACCAACACCAAAGGAGCCTGGACACCAGGAGCACAGGTTTCCTCAGGAATGCGAGTGTCCACCATGGAATTAATCACCCACAGCACTGTTCTTCCTGAGCCATGCTGGAGAAACCCTCCCTGTGAATTCCTGCCTGCCTGTCCCTGGAGAACAGCTCAGCTCTCCCAGCTCCCTCTGCTCCCTCCTGCCTCATCTCCATTGCATGGAACGTGGAAGTGGAAATCAGAACGATCTTCCCAGGGGTGCAAAGACGGTAAAAGCCAAGAAGAGTCAAGCCAAGTGCCCCCTCCCCAGCCTGCCCTTTCCCTGAGCTGGTAGGAAAGGGATGTCTCGGATTAACACTCCATAAAGGGCTTGAATCCTAAAAACAGAGGCACCCTCAAATGAAAGCACACACCACAGTGTCCAAAAGCATCCAGAGATTTTTCTTGCCAGCAGTGACACACCCTTGGCTGGAAGTTCCTCAGAAAAAGGTTAATCCCCTCCAAAGTGCTTTTCTTTTCCAGAGAAAAGTCCTTTCCAAACCATCAGCCACATCCAGGCCCTCACCTGTGGGGCTCAACCCTACCCCAGAGGCATTTAACACCTCCAATCACCCACTGCATCTCAGAAACTCCACATCCCGAGGAGCCAGATCAGGGCATTTGGATCCAATTAGTTTCCCTAATCTGCCCTGAAAGTCAGCCAGGGCTGAGGCTGCTCCAGCTGCACACATGGCCCAGAGCAGGAAAGGCACAAGTCCTTCAGAACATCCTCTCCAGCATGGATTTCCCAATAGTGCTGCTCCTCACTCCAAGAGCAGAATCACTCCACTGAAGTTTTCCTGCTCAGCAAAAGTGATCCCTCCTCCCTGCAGCAACCCTCGTTTGCTCTCTCCAGCCACGACCCATCAAACCCCTCTGCAAATCTGCAAGCAGAGCCTATGGGCGAGACAGAATAAAATTCCTGCCTTGTTTTCTCTTGCTGTTAAGAGCAAAGAAACCAAGCTGCAGAAAGGCTTCCAGCGCCCCCAGACGCCTCCTGTGCTGCAGGAGCTGCTCCTCTGCCACGTCCGAGCTGCAGCCAGGAGCCAGGGCTGGCAGGAATGGGAATGTCACACTGCAGGGTGGGCACAGCAGTGCTGGGAACCTTTGCTGCTCCACTCCAGCACCAGCCCAGAGGGGCTGAACACAGCCCAGGGGTCCCTGCACACCCAGAACCGTGAGATCTCGTGTTTTGGGGCAGAAGGATTTCCCTGCTCGGATTTCCCAGACTGCTTTCACGCCCTGAGGTCAGCAGTGAAACCCAGCAGCCCAGGGCAGGCTCAGGCTGTGCTCCCACCTTGGCACATCCCTGTCACCCACCCTGGCACAGCACACCTGGGCTGCTCAGGGCACTGCTGTTCTGGGGCAAAAGCAGCTCTTACACACCCCAGGGGCTGCAGGGCCCTGTAGAGATTTTAATTAGGACAATTTTTCACGGTCCGGATCTATCTCCCCTAGTGCTCAGCCCTCGTGCGTGCTGAGCAAGCACAGGTGATGCAGCAAAGCTCAAAGGAGAAGTGAGAGAATTCCTGCTCCTTGTGGAAGTCAGGGAAGTTTGTGAGGCCCTGCCGGGATCTCCCCCACTGGGCTCTTTCTTTGGGAAGTTCAAAAGGATCCGAAGATCCGGCCAAACCCCTGTGGGGAAGGACCCAGAATAGCAATGCTGCCCCAAAAAGAGCTGGGTCTGGGTGGGCAGGGCAGGCTGAGCAGCACCCCCACCCAGCAACCTGCCCTGGGCACCCCGGGGCAGCTCAGAGCAGCTCCAGGCTTCCTTAGGAGCACGGAAAAGCACTCGGAGCACCTCCGTCTGCTGATCGTGCTTCAGCTCCCGTGTAACGTGACTCGTGGCTGTTTTTCCACTCCCCAAACTGCACTTGAGCAGACATTCCGTTCAGCCAGGGCTGCGCTGAGCTCGTCCCAGCCCCTGCAGAGCTCCTGACTCCAGCCCCGGCCACAGAGGCACGGGAGGAAGCGAGGGCCCAGGGCTCCTCCAGCAGCTCCCAATCCAACATCTGCTTCCCATGTTCTCCTGGCCGGGCTCCAGGTGCACAGAGCGCACATCTGTCTGTCTGTCTGTCTGCACACGGCAGGGCCCCCTGTCTGCTCCAGCCCTGCTCGACACGGAGCCCAGCCAACCCTGGGGGGCGAGGCGGGTACAAAGCAGCTCCCCGAGGATCACCCCTCATCCCCTGGGACAAAGGGAGGTGATAAAACAGAGCTGGAGGGGAGCAGGAGCGGTTCCTGCCCGTGGGAAGCAGCTCAGCCTCACCGGGAAAATGGAAGATCCCGCAGAGCCCCCCGAGCATCCTTCCCCACGGGGGACACAGCCCCGCCTGGCCGGCAGCACCCACGGCTGAGCAGGGACGGGGCTGGGGGGTCCGGGGGAACCAGGGCTCCCCAGGGAGCCAGTCCCACCCCTTGGGGTGTCGGGGGCAGCCCTGCACCCTGGCAGGTTGGGGAAAGGCTGCTCCACCTGAGCCTGCAGCCCCGGAGCTGAGCCAAGGCACAGCCCCAGCCCAGGCAGGAGACCCGAGAGCAGGCAGAGATGCACCGGCAAATCCATCACTGCCACAAGGTAGAAAACATGCGGGGAACATGCGAAACACCCAGAATGAAATGACAGACTCCGTAATATCACACACTCCACCGCTTTTTTCCGACACACGAGTGAGGGCATTGCACGCCCACGGGGCGGCTCCGATGTCTCTGCAGAGGGTGTTTAACACGCAAAATTCAGTGTTCGTTCTGCACGAACCACTCCCAGCTACCCCGAAAATCATCTCTCTGTCAGCCGGTGCGAACACAAACTCCCTCTGCTAGGCAGCGGAGACAAACGAGGTGCTAATGGCTGCAATTAGCCGCTAATTAATATCAATTACCGGCGTTCGGGGACGGGAAAGTTACACCTGGGGCAGCGAACTGAGACAAGAATTGAAAAGTGAGGCTCACTTTCTTGCTGCGCTGCCCGAAATAAAATCCGAGTGTTTCCCGATATTTCAGGGAATGCGTCCCACATTCCCCAAGGAACAACTCCCGACACCCCTGGGAGCTGCAGAGATCCCGACGGACCGGGAGCTTCCCGCAGTCCTGGAGGCCACGCACGGCCAGCACAACCAAGGAAAAAACAGACCATTCCCCCTTCCCTGGTCCCTGCAGAGCCCCGAGGTCCGGCACAAACCAGGTGCAGCTTCACCTGCGTTCCTGCAGCCGCGGCTGGAGTGTCAGCCCAGAGGAGATTTCAGATTATTAATTAAAAAATCCCACCGTTTTGCAGGAAAGCAGCGTGAGGGAAATGCACGCCCTGGAGATGCAGACTGTGGGAACGCTCTGCTCTAACGCTGCCCATCACAGCTCTCACCTGGGCACAGGTCCTTGAAGATGTTGATACGAGATTTTTCCATCCGTGTCAATTGGTCAAATGCATTCTGCTCTGATAGTTCCAGGATTTGCTTAAAAAAACTCCCCATTTGTCTCACGGCATCTGTAGTGGGGGTACAAAACAGATAAATCAGCATTTGGCTGAAAGCCTGCGAGGTTTTTTTGCTTTGCTCCCCCTCAGGGACAGCAGCGTGCAGGAGAACAGCCTGTGAAAAGCCAGCGTCCATAAAGGAGACAGAGGAGTCCCGGAGCTTTATTGGAATAAAGGGAGAGACTGCCGGGGCATTCCCTGTGGGGTCTCTCCCGAGGTTTCGGGGGGCACAGCCTCCTTTGATCCCAAACTCCCGGCTGGGAGTTGTCCTCTTCCTTTCCCCAGTGGCTGCGGTACCAGGCAGGTACAGCCCTCCCGAGCCGCCTAGCCCATATTCCCCTTGATCAGGGGTCGACATTTCCCCCAAAGTCGGGGAGTTCAGGCTGTCTGGACTCTGCACAGACCCCTTTGTCCGTTCCTCTAAAGTTTAGGACGCCAAACTCTCTGGGGTCTGTAACCAACCCGCCGGGCTTGGGGCTGGCAGAGACATCAGGCCCCGTTTCAAAGACATGAACGGCCCTTTCTCCTAAAGACCCTCGAGGTGTTTGTGAAGACATCAGCAGCCACGCTGATCATCATCATCATCATCAGGAGCAGCCTGCAGGGAGCCGCTCTGCCCGCTGAGATGTTCTGCTGCTCCTTCTGCTGCTCACCTGCCTGGTTCAGGAGCGCAGGGGAGCCCGAATGAAAGCCTGGGAATCTGCCTGGAAGTATTGGATCATGCACAAAGGCCTTGGAAAGCACAGGCAGGTGGCAAAGTCATGGATTCTAAAGAAAAGCCGTTTTTGGAACTGGTCAGAGACATTTCAGCCCCATCCTCCCACCCTGTGAGTTCCTAAAACCCAGAGTATTATGGAAACTGCCCTGTTTGTCCATTCAGGAGCCGTCCTGGGAGTCACACTCACGCCCCAGACTGCCTGCACAAGGCAGTGAAACGCTGCTGGACACTGGGACAGCTGGGCTAACTGGTGTCCTGGGGCTGGGGGAGTTTCTGGATGGACACCCCCTCACCCCCTCCGCCCTGCCGTGGTGTTTAATGAGCAGGTTCTGTTAACCTGGGTTTAGTGGGAACCCCAACTTTCTGTAAAACGTGGGAATGAGTCGATGAGCAGCAGCAGGGCCCCCTTGACTCCCTGCACGCCCCTCTCACCCAGGCAGACAAGGTTTCCTCACCAGCTCGGCCCCAAGTTTCCCACAGAATCCCAAAAGTTTTGGGTTGGAAGGGACCTTAAAGCCCACCCAGTGCCACCCCTGCCATGGCAGGGACACCTCCCACTGTCCCAGGCTGCTCCAAGCCCCAATGTCCAGCCTGGCCTTGGGCACTTCTAGGGATCCAGGGGCAGCCCCAGCTGCTCTGGGCAATTCCAGACATCAGATTCCCTTCAGTCCCTGAGGTGTGGAGCAGTGACACAGTGACAGCTCGAGCTGGTGCCTCCAGGGATGGACCCCAGCCTAGGGAATCAGGCATTGGGCTGGGGCCAGTTCCCAGTTCCTTGCCTGGAGTTCCAGCCATTTTTCCCACCCCAGGCACCACCAGCAGCCCCCTCGGAGCTGCCTGCACTGATTTGATTCCTCATCACCAGTGACCCTCCTGCACACACTTTTCCACCTCTCCCTCACCCAGGGCACCCAGCTTTGCATCACCAAAGGTGTGTGTGTGGAGCCTGGCACTGCTGTGCCCATCCCAGCCGGCCACCCTGGGCACTGGGCAGAGGATGGGGCAGGGGCTGCAGACCCTCCGTGGCTTTCCCTTCCCATACCCTCCCCCAGACCCAGCTCCCCCCTCCCTTCTCCAGGCCCCCTCCTCTGCTTTCTCCCTCCAGTCCCACCCTCACCCATCCCCATTTTCACACCCTCAGGACCTGGATGCAGCAGCCAAGCATGGAGCAGGGCAGCTTTTGCTGGAATTAAGCCCCAGGACACACCCAGGAACGCAGCCACTGTTGGGTGCCCGGGATGGCATAAAGCACCCCCAGCCCCGTTAAAGGGGAGCTGAAACTCAGCCCAGCTGCTGGAGGTGATTTTCTCCTCCTCAATCAGCGGCACCAACTGAGCCCTACCCAGCCACCCCTGCACACCCCTGAACGGGGCTTTTAAGGTGTTGGGCAATTCCTCCTTTGCTGGGCTCCAGCTGGATCATCCAGGTGGTTTGAAGCTCCCAGGGCAGAGACCCCAGTGCTCCAGGGCTGATTTCCTTAGGAACCCAGCCCCAAACCAGCCTGGGTGTCTCCAGCTGTTCCTGTTGTCCTGTGCATGGCCCTTGTACAGCCTCATCTGTGTCTCCACGTGTTTCTGTGTCCCGTGGTTACCTCCCCACAAGGATGTGCCTTTTCCTGAGCAGCTGACACAAATCCTTCAAGAATCCTCACTGTGGCAGTGCAGGTACCGTGTCACCATCCTCCTGCCACACCAACTCTCCAGAAACTCCAGATCTTGGCTGGAAAATTCCCGCTGGTCCCTTTGGTGCTGTTCCCTCTGTGACTCTGTCCCTGCAGCCCTCACTGCACACACAGAATTCAATTACTACGGAGAGATGGTAAAGTTAGATGGGATTTTGGGAAGAGATTACTCCCTGTGAGGGTGGGCAGGCCCTGGCACAGAGTGCCCAGAGCTGCTGGGGCTGCCCCTGGATCCCTGGCAGTGCCCAAGGCCAGGCTGGACATTGGGGCTTGGAGCAGCCTGGGGCAGCGGGAGGTGTCCCTGCCATGGCAGGGGTGGGATAGGATGGGTTTTAGGGTTCTGTGCTTTCATCCTTCCTATGGTGTAAGCAAAACACCCCCATCCAGCCCTCAGAAACACCAACTGAATGCCTCAAACAGCAGCTGGCCCTGCACAGCCTGGAGCAGTCACCAATCCATGGATATTGCCCCCTGGATAACACAGAGGAGTCTATCCAGTGGTTATTGCCCCCCCCCGGGTGTCCAGAGAGCTGGAATTAATCCCTGGCTCCATCCTGGCTCAATCCCTGTTTTGCTGACAGATTGGGAAGTTTAATTAACTTAATCTAATTAAGTTAAGTTAATTGTTAAGTTGGACTGACCAAACAGGCTTGGTCCATCAGAGATGGACATCCAGAAATGCCTCTGGGATTTGAGACAAAAGAAGAAACCTTAAAAAACTCCAAATGTTCCCATGTTATGAGCTTGTGCCTAGGGACTGATGCTGCTCATCAGCTCATTCCTTTGGCTTACAGAAATTTGGGATTCCCATCAAAACCAGGTTAACCAGAACCTGCTCACTGGACGCCATGGGGCAGGGGGAGTGGAATGGAGAATATCCATCCAGAAACTCCTGCAGCCTCAGGACACCAGTTGGCCCAGCTGGTGTCTCCTGGTGCCTCCAGGAAGCAGCATTTCGTACCCTTTTGCAGGGTTTGTGCCCCAAAATCGATCCCAGACATCTCAAACAGCCTCCCCATCCCCGCTGCATCAATTACGTGCTCACCCAGACCGCTCCTCCTGCAGTGCCCTCAGGGAGTTCCTGTCCTGGGACAAACCACGTTTTCCACGAGAAACTGTGGAAAAGGAGAGGTGTGGGAAGGACACCCATGAAGGGCTGACCACCTTTTCTCTCCATCACACAGCGGTGTGGGAAAACCACTGTAACCGGGAGAGCTCCACACAGGAACAAAGCTGATAGAATTCCCTCTTTCGTTTCGGGGCAAGGTGAATTCTGCAGGCACAGAGCTGATCCTGACTCCCATAAAAGCTGGCTCCTGGTCTGAACCATGAAATAACAGCTCAGGTGCTGCGGTTAGCTTGTTTTTGAGCCCCATAGCCTGGGCAGGGGTGGTGTCCCTGCAGAGGGTGCAGAGCAGCAGCAGCACAGCCACGGAGCATCGCGGTGGATCAGAGCATTAATAGATCAGAGCATTCCTGGATCAGAGCATTCCTGGATCAGAGCATTCCTGGATCAGTGCTGTTTGTGTATCAGCTCACAGACCCTTCTAAGGATTCTGCTTTTCCCTCCACGTATTTTAAAAATCTCCAGCCCAGCCCCAGGAGCCGCTGGAGCAGGAGTTGGATTCAGGGCAGATTCCGCCTTAGGCTGAAGAACCACAGAGGGAAAGGTTTCGCAAGAGCCGGAATGCGGTGACCTCATAGAGACTTACTGCACAAAGCCTTGTGGAACCTGTGATTCCTCCCAGAGCTTCCAGCTTGCTCCTTATGACAAATTGCAGGAGAGGAGTCTGTGGGAGGAGCCCGGTCACCAGGGAATTCCGGGGCTTTCATCCTGTCCCTGAGCCGCTTCCCCTGCTGCAGTGCCGAGCTGTGTGCGCTCTGACCAGAGCTGCTGTGCTTGCCCTCCTGGTCCCTGTGCGGGGGACGGGAGGGGACGGGAGGGGACGGGAGGGGACCAGTTCTCCCCGCAGCCCCACTCGGTCTGTGCCGTCCCGGCAGCTCGGTCCCCTGCAGCCTCAGAACAGATGTTTTCCAGCAGAAACACGGAGCCCTCAGGGGAAGAGCAGATTTTCACCTGCAGCAGGTGGGCGAGGGCTCCCCGTGGGACCGGGTGTCGCTCCCGACCCGACCGCACACGGGATGGGATCCGGACGCCCGAGGTGTCTGGATTGAGTAACGTCTCTGGCAGGAAGCAGCGAGTTTGGGAAGTGTGTAATGGAGCCTCCCGTGCCACGAGAGCCCCGGGGGATGCCTGGTGGGGAGGGAGGATGGACCACCCAGGCAGGCCCTGCCCGCTCCCTGCCGAGCCCCCGGGCCAGGGCTGGCAGTGCCCGAAGCCCGGAGCCGCCTCCCTGCCCAGGGTCACCCTGCGGGCGGTGACAGGGTGGGGTGTCCGCAGAGCTGGGGAGGCTGAGCCGCACAGGGCGGAGGGACAGCACATCTTTCTCTTATTTTGGGGCAGGTTTTCATAATCACAATCCTGAGCAGTGCGGTCAGAGAGCAGGGGGGACGCCCGCGGCAGGGGCAGAGGGTGGGGGCTGGAATGAACTGAGGTGGGACAAAATGGGAGGATGCTCCCAAAAAGACAGCGGGAGAATCCAACAAATTCAACTGATCCCGGGAACTCCACCCAAAACAACCCCGCGAGCAAAGCTGCTCTCTGCCCCAGGGCAGCCCCGCTCCCGGGGGCAGTTTGGTTTATAATAAAGCTGCCCCATCTCCATCCCCATCGCTGGCCGCCCCTGGGCACGTCCTGGCACCTCCATCCCTCTTTTTGGGGAACCTGGGGGCTCCTGCAGCTCATCCCCTTTGGCAGTGACAGCCACCGTTTGCACAGAGCATCGCAAATAAAGAGGATTTGGCCAGGGCCGAGTCCTGCTGCCGGGCCAGGAGTTTCAGCACTGAGCTCACTCCTGTCCCAGCCCCAGCATGTCCCTGCCCGGTGCTGGGAGGAGCAGGGATGCAGGGAATGAGGGCTGGCGGGGGCACCCAGCTCCCCCCAGCTCCAGGCAGAAAGGGAGAGGGGAGGAGAAAGGATCAGAGCTGAGGATGAGGTTATTCCACCTGACAAAACTGCAGATCTGCTCAGGGGACTCTGGTGGCCCCGTCCGGAGGGGTGGATGAAGGGAGCAGCTCCCAAGGGAGGTCTGAGCCCTGCAGGGCCGTGCTGGTGAGAGCAGGAGGATGCAGGTTCAGAACGAGCACAGAGAGCTTTTCCAGTGTGTGGTTACTCTGGCACAGGCTGGGGCAAGGTCCTGTGTGGGCTGAGCCTGTCCTGGAGCAAGGGCTGCAGGGAGTTCAGGGAAGAGGTTTCCATCAGGATGAGTTATCCATCAGGATGAGTTATCCATCAGGATGAGTTATCCACAGCCTGTCCTGGTGCAAGGGCTGCAGGGAGCTCAGGGAAGAGGTTTCCATCGGGATGAGTTATCCATCAGGATGAGTTATCCATCAGGATGAGTTATCCACAGCCTGTCCTGGTGCAAGGGCTGCAGGGAGCTCAGGGAAGAGGTTTCCATCAGGATGAGTTATCCATCAGGATGAGTTATCCANCAGGATGAGTTGTCCATCAGGATGAGTTATCCATAAGGATGAGTTATCCACAGCCTGT
>VZTX01016559.1:2762-269307 GCA_013400915.1 Pardalotus punctatus
AATATATAATATATAATATATAATATATAATATATAATATATAATATATAAATATATATAATATATAAATTAAAAATATAATATTTTAATGTTCATTTTTATAATAATGAACATTCAGATTTTGGCCTAATTTACATTGGTGTTATTCCTGAGCTTTTCCTTTACAGTATGTGTAGGAAGTAGTCACTAAAATGTTGTTTCATTGTCTTACAGGACCTCATGGTAGATTTCAAGTATTTGAAATGGTCTGTATTTAAAATGTGCCATTTGTTACACCATTATTTGTCCAAACTCTTGTGTCTTTAAGGTTTGGTAAGCATATTTGTGCCTTAGAAATTGTCAAGACTAAGCTCAAATAATTGCTGCATGAACTTACAGAATAAAAAAAATCACTTGCAGAATTGCTGTTGACTGAATTTTGGTCATTTAGATACCAATCAAGTTGAATCTCACCAGTCATAATGTTTAGCAACAAAAAAAAGAAGCGGAAAGGAACACTTAGTTGGACAGATTAATACTAGGGTGAAAAGAGTAATTCATTTTTTCCCCTGGATGTTTTTATGTTTCTTTCTTGTTTTTCCTGTGTCTTCTTTTCTGGTACTAAAACCAAAGTGAATGGGAAAAGCCACCCTTTTGATTGTATTTAAACACATTTAATTTGCATGGTCCTCTAGAAAGTGCAAGGACAGTATTTTACTGTAGAGCTGCAGCAAGATCATACTGGTATCAAATGGAGAAGGGATGTAACTTCTCTGTGGAGGGCTGTGGGTTTTATCCTAAAAGAAGGAAACATCCCATAATTCAGCCCTGATTTACTATTACTATCTTCCCATCTGCCATGGATGAAATACAATTGCCTTTTCCATGTCTGCTAACATTGGAAAAATACTCAACTTCTAGAGACACAGGTGGCTTTCTGCTCATTTGATCTTCACACTTAAATGCCATGTTCTGCTTATCCCACACTTAGAGATCAGAAGGTTGGATAAGACCATTGGGGTCATTTCAGTGGCACTATAATTAAAAGATGATCCTCCCAACGTACCTCTGAAATGTTTTATCTGGTCTACTTTGAACATGACTTTGTTGATCCATCCGTGACTTCTTTTGAAGTGCTACTCTACTGCCTAATGGACTTTATGGGCAGATTTCTTTTCTTCAGTAAGATAAAATTTATGTTTTCTTATTATAGTTCATTGCTCTTTAATCACCTTAAATAACACCCTGTCTTTCCCCAGCAATATTTCCTATCAATAGCCAAGAAACTAAGTGTATGCTGAATGTCAGTGTAGTGTGGATTAATAAGAATTAAATCAACAGCCACAAAATGAAACCCACTTTCATTTCTCCCTTCTTCTTTTTTATCTAGGTAGACAGAAAAATCTAGTAACAGGATTTTTCTAATCCTACACAATTCAGTAGAATTTTGGCCTCTCATTATCTGATACTTACACACTTATGAAATTTGTTAGTTAACCCATAATAATTGCAGGTATAAATAACCTCGTTTCAATGCATCTGTCTACCCTGATAATATTAGGAAACAAATGGTCTGACTAGTGTAAAATCAAGTTGCATATAAGCATGCGTGTGTGTGTGTGTGTGTGCATATATACATGTATATAGAGTGTGCGTATCCATACACACACATATGCACGCATCTACATCTGTGTGTTGGGTATTTTTTCATTCTTTATGCTTGCAGGATATTCCTTAGGCACTTAGATGGAAATTATACGAAGTATTTATAGATCTCTTTATGCTCAGTTTCTGCAAATAACTGTTTAGGAATCTGAATTAGCAAATAAGTTTTTATTTCTGGGAAAATCAGTGGTGCAATCTCACATTTCTTGTGCATCCAGAATTTTCACTGAGACCAAGCAGATGTCACTATGGGAAAAAATTAGCACTGAGACTGATCAAATACAGTAAACTTGTTTTGTTTATGCATATTTCTCTTTAAAAGTTTGAAATATTTATTCTTATTTTTTATTGAGATTAGAGATTTTTTACTATTTTTAGTATTATTTTATTATTATTTACTACATATTTATTATTATCTCTAAAATTATTAGAGATTATTTTACTGAGATTAGAACATTTTAAAGATGCTGGTATGATTTTGCAGTAAGATGGAACTTTAATTCACCCTTATCCTAACAAATGAAGGAACAGTGGAGAATTTTTTACTGAAGCCCAGCAGCCTTTACACACTATAGTATCTGCAGTCTGAACTCTTCCTACTCCTGTTTCTATTCCTCAGAAATGGCAGTTCTTTTTCAAACTTGTATCTATGGGGTTTTTTTAAAGCAAACCTCATGTCTGTTCTTGTCCCTTCACTATTTTGCAGGAATACATTCTGTTTCTACATGGCTGCTTGAAATATTTACTGTGGTGGGAGGTGACTTCAGATTTGGAAGAAGAAAAAGAGAATAGATGATTTTTCTCTTTTTTCATGTGGAAGAGTCTCATAAAGAAAGCAGAAGAATTGACAGGTCTGTTTGGCGTCTCATTACAAGGCAGTCATATACAGAACGAAATAATTACTTGCTCAGATGTTCAAAATACATTTGTGCCGCTACTAATTAAAATTACTTTGGACTTTTAGGAACGTATTGTTGTAGAGCACCTTGGCAGCACCTCTTCAATCTATGGCTCCATGCATTTTTCTATCACTCTTGAAAAATAAAAGGCATTCTGCTCTCAAAAAACCAAACCATCAAGAAAACACAATTCCTTGTGTCATGTCATTAGAAAACTATTTTCTTCTCAGCTCTGTAATACTCTTTAAGATATTCTCCACATTCATGACATCCCTTGCCTGTTTTTAGCTTGAAGCCACAGTACACAACTCCACAAATGCTTTTATCAGCAAAACTGAAGACTTTCCAAACTCTTAAGATGTGTGAATGTGCAAATTTTCGGAAACAATTATCTGAAGATTCTAGAGAAACTGTCCACGCTGCCATTGAAGTCATGGACACAATTTTCCTATTTTAAATTATGCTGCTATTTACTTTAGAAATAATATGCACTAAGCCAGAGATAAAGTGTGTATAAAACCAAAATTCTGTTGCTCCCTAATTTTGTAAGCATTTTAATTGTGCAACATAAATATAGTCTTCCTCTAGGTACTGGTGTGTTTATATTGCATATACACACAGATACACACAAAGGCAGCGTGTATATTTATATTGTATCTATATTTATAATATAGATGGCATCATCTGTGTGTTTAGGAGACACTGCATTTCTACAGAGTATAGCAGAATTCTAAGCTTGGCTGAGTATGTCACTGAATTGAAATAAATAGCTTAGGCTTTTCAGATTCCATTTTTATGCTCAACAAACTGTCACCAAGGAAGTAGCTTTGCACAGTTTATGACATTTTCAAGAGATGTGCAGTTGTGTCCTGAATGCATTCAATTATACTTAATATCAACCTTCAGAATTACTTTTTGCCATTACCTGGACAACTTTAGTGCAGAGGAAAGTGCTTTGTTCAGAGATAGCATGCTAATGTCATCTTTTTGAACATCTGATATATTGAAACAGGCCACTCGGTATGGAGGAAAAATGCATCAAGTTTACATGAAGTATCAGAGGCCCTTTCCCCGCCAATTGCCCAGCCCAGCAGTTAAAGTGCAGTGACAAGAGGCTGAGGGGGACAAATTGAGCCTGGGAAATTGCAGCTTCTGTGAAGCTGTAGTGAAGTGAAGCATTAATAGATTGTTTTTTTAATTTCAAATCATCTCTACTCCTTGAATGCCATCCTATGATTTTTCAATTAAAAATATTTCAAAAAGAACACGTGTAATTCAAAGATAAGGCCCAATTGCTACATCTTTCTGGGAACACAAAGTGATGTGTCAGTAATGAGTCTCTTAAAAAAAAAATAAAATTAAAAAGACTGTCTACAGAAGTGCACTCTTACATAGACATACTGATGTGCCTAATTAAAGAAGCTGGATCATGATCATCAAGGTAATGTAAATAGTAATAATGTTAATAGCTTAGCTTCATCTAAATTGGATGGTTCTGGAAAATAACCACTAATTGGTATTGATAAGAAATGATGAAGTCATGTAATTTTTGCTGACAGTACTATGCCCAGTACACAGAAACAAGTTCACCCCAGCGCTAGACAAAAGAGTTCTAGTGAACTGCAAATAAGCACAAAGCATAAATGATGCCTTTTTTGCTAAGTATTAAGCATCAACAATATACTGTCACCAGCTGCCTCAATTAGGGAAAACTTGGAGTTTTGGCAAGTGTAGCAAAACATCGTAAGTGTTGGCAGCAGTTTGGAGGCCCAGGTCAGCTGGCGGGGCTGCAGGAACACCCACATGGTGTTTCTTGCTGGAGCAGCTCTCCTCAGGCAGCCTGAGCCAATCCTGAAGATCACTGCCTCTGGAAAATTTCCTTCTGTGGGAAAGTTAACACTTTGTTGAAGTCTACAATCCTGCAAAGCTTCCACATTCTTATTGTTAAAACTAATACAATAAAATCTGCAAGGCCAGTGATGGCTGTGCAAACAATACAGAAGCCCATTAATTAAGTCAAATGACATAATAATATCCTGTTCTCTAACACTTTTCTGCTACTGAGCACTGAAGTAGTGTAAAGGTTTTAACATCTGCCTCTCACTTTGCCTCATAAAATGGAATGTACTACTCTGTAGTTTGAACAATTTTGTTAAAATCAGAACATCACAAAACTTAGTTTCGCATATTGAACACTACTTTGTCAATTTGTGTATTGTTGTATTATATTTTATATTTATACAGTGATAGAACCTTTCTGCATTATTGTGTACATGGAAATATAAAAGTTCAACAGCTTCATTGCAGACTTTAGTATCACCTTAAGAAATGCATGTATGTTTTAATTTCTGTGTCATTAGCTTTTAGAGGTGTCTGAAAAGTCCATATTAAAATTCTGTATTACAAATATAGAATAACCGTTTTAAGCAGTATGCCTAATTTGATGCCTTTTAGTCATTGATAGAGCCTAAACATTTTAACTGTCATTCTGCTTTCTACAGCTCCAACTGCTAATTTCGATTCAATGAGTATGTACCTGCTGCAGGTCACCATCACACCTACAGATGGATACCATTAAAATGTTGTTTCTGTTAAGTGAGAACAAGGCACACAAGACAGGTGATCTTTTGATTTAGCTCTTAGAACAAGATCTTTGCTGATGACAGAGCAGATGGTCAACTTTGTTAAAAGGGAGAATTAAAGTAACTGGATATATTTGGGCAGATGTTCAGTACATTCATGCATAAATACATTCATGCATAAATACATTTAATCCTCATCTTTTATCTCAGTCAGGTTCTAGGTGTAAAGGATGTGTACATCACGTGTAGTGTGTTCTGAAACCTGAACCATGGTAACACTACATTTTCTAGTATCACTACGGTGAAAGAATGAGGTATTTTGCTTTTATCCATCAGAAGACATAAAAATTATTAAAATCTTTATTTATTTTCATATGTTTGCTTTTGGTTTTTTTACAGGGGGAAAGTTTCTTACCAGGCAAAATGGTATTTTTGGGACAAGCTATTCATTTTAGGAGTAAAAACAGGAACTATGTGGCACAGATCTTCCAGCAATGCTCACTGCTCAAAAAAAATGGATGTCAGTAAGTACTATATGAGTCCCGAAATGCATATGTAAATACAGACCTTGGTTTTCTTTGTGTTTAGCATATTTCTATTAGAAGGCTACTCTGGGACTTGCCAGGCCAAAGACAGTACTTCCACAAAGTCATCTTTTTCAATTATTGGCCAGGAAAATTAAAACAGAATACTTCGCAGACATGTACAGCTTTGATAACTTTAATATGGAGAAAGTTTGTCAGGAATCCTTGGTTTATCAAGAAAAGTTATTTGCCCATAAAATTCCCTCCCTAACAATGTGTGGTCCCTGGACTTTACCTCCAAACCAGGAAATTCTTCTTCACAGGCTCAATCTCAGTGTCCTGGAAGAAAAAGATCAAGTTCATGAGTTCATATATATTCATATATTCATCTATATATACACACACACACATATATACTATACATATATATACACACACACTATACATACACACCACACACACACACACACACATATATACTATACAGTGTTTCACACACGTGCGATTTGCAAAGGTACCTGTTTAGTAATTGGCAGCTTTCTACAGGACCTCAAATCCAGAATATTGAGAACATCTGTATATATAGCAGGTAGAACAATTCCAAGATGAATGTGAAAGGGCAGAGACCCAGAGAAATCATTGCTTGCTCACAGGGCCTTTCTTCAGATACGGAAAGCCCCAGCTTTGGGTATGTGCTGGGTAATACTCTCATGGGGTCACCAGAAGATTTGATGCCAAGAATATAAGAAGTTCTGATCTAAAACTTGCTATTTTCTACAAAAGTTTGAGCAGAAAATAAGTAGCTTGGCATTTTTCTTAGAAACAAGAGGAAAAAAAATCTTGCCTGTCTCTTAATCTGCAGCAGAAGTCACGGCCTCTTTCTTTCGGTGGGACCATGTAACACCAGGTGTTATTCAGCATACACAAAGAGTCCAGACACTTGCTGAAGGATGTGTGTCTGGAATAAACTCCATTTCAAAAGCAGGCAATAATTAATCAGGCTCTGACAATCAGGTATCTCACAATGACCCTCCACCTACTCCCTTCTTTTCAGTGGAAGAGGATAAAATTATATTATTAAAGGACTGATGAAATAGTTTATGACATTCAGATATAGGCTTTTTTCTTTTTTTTTTCCTGTCAATGTTTTACAACTGGGGCAATACTTATTCTGTTGCATGTGCTACAGCATTTCAGGAATTCTTGCCAATAAATAAAGAAAAAGAAAAGTTGCAAAAAGAAACAAAATGATAAAACTTGTCATACCACAAGATGGCAATACTGTTTAAAATATCAAGCTTACTCAACTGAAACAATAGTGTTATGAACATCCTTAGTGGATAGTACACACATCACTTGTTTACAACTCCAGTGTAAGATGGATATTTTCAAGGAAGACAATCACAAGTTAGTGGCATCTATGGGGTTTGTTTTAATTTTCCTTTTAAGAAATACCGTAGAACAGGTTCTTGTTCCATATTGTGGCTCAGGCTACAGTGGCACAATGTTACTGGATTACAACACAAAACACGTAGAGATAAGAATAAACATATTGCAATCAATGAACATACGGCATGCTCATTTTCTCTTTCACATCCTCAGTTTCTGGAGAAGAGATATTTGAGGCCATTAAATAGTGTCTGGCAGCTATTCTTGTTGATTAGCTATCACGTTAATAATTACAGTCACTTTCAGACAGCAGAGAGAGCAGATGCAGGAAGCTTCCACAGCATTGCTTCATCAATATAAAATGTGCTGCATGCAAAAGGTGTCATTCAGAGCAAGCAGATAAAATGATACTGTATACTCAAGGGTAACCATCTTTTCCCTTTTCTGAGGCACTGCCTGGTAATGTTATTAAACAGTTATTGCTGTTGTCTCTTAAAACAATCACAGTGCAGTGTTTCTGCAGCAGCAGCTCGAAGAGAGCTGGGGAGCTTCCAACATGGGAGTGAGAACTGGGTGGTGTCACAGCCAGGAAAAGGGGTTCCTCAGAGGCAGAGGAACCCATGGGCACAAACGCACAGAGGCAAGTTTTTACAGGGCTGAAAAGAATGATGGAGAACTGTAAAGAATTCTATTCCAGAGACATACATAATGATATAAATCCAGAAAATGTAGTCTTGTCTCTCCACTCGTGGTCAGAGGAGTCCTAGGCACATACATGCCTCCAGAATCATGAGGGAAATCACTTGCAGCAGGTCAGCCCTTGCTTTAGTGCCTGTCTCAGGCAGCACTGCTGGGAGCTGGCAGTTGCAGCTGCAGAGCTGCAGATTAGCCACACTAAAGAGTTGTCATGGTGTAGTAAGAACTTGTTAGTCTGGCCATTGCCATGACAGGCCAACATATCTATTTCTGTTTGCACTGGCAGATGCAAATAACTACATAAATCACTAGTACAGAGCCTCATTCAAGGCATGCTTTTCAGCAATGTGAACACAGTGCCCAGTACTGGTCTATGAAGAGGAATGTTATTATATTTAACTGCAGGGTGTATCTTTTTTCCTTGATGTATACTATAGCATGTAACTCCCATTAACTTTAAAAGGTTACAGACTCTAGGAACACAGAAGTAGAACATACCCTGAGAAAAAAAAGGCTGCCCTTGGATGCTCATGCACAGCTGCTATTGACATTAATTTAAAAGGGCAGTTCTTAGCCTTAAGTATGTCCCTTTCTACTGGCTATGGAACTGAGCTCAATTCTCATGGAAAAGTTTTACAGAATTTCCAGAAAATAGCAACTCTTAAGAGTATGTTTTAAACCAAACTATTTAGAATCAAAACTTTATTAAAAAATGAGACAGTTACTTTCAAAATAAGCAACAGCAAGTATCTCACCTTACTTTATTCTGTAGGTCTTACCTGTCATATATCTTGAATTGCACAGTCTAATTCTTGCAGATGGAATTCTTTTCAAGGAGATAATATGAAGTGCCAGATCAAGCCGTATTTTCCACTCATTGCTTGCCTGGACATTCAGGCCCTGTGGACACACAGCTCAGGCACGATTTTTAACCTCAATTTTGCTGCATAATTATTATCAGTAGCCATCAAGATCTACTCTTTCTGGAAGCAAAAACTTCACACTGATCTCAGTGTAATTCCTCTGTCATAGTTCAAGTTTTCCTAAGAAAAAGTAACAGTTCTCCACACAAGTATTAAAAACTGAATTTTCTCCTATACCTCCCGCATTTAGATATTCATGCCTAGTTACATGGTTAAGTGTCCCTTGGGGGCCTCTGCCTTTACAGGTGATTAGGCAAAGAGCTCTTTTGGCTACCTTCCAACCCAAATTCTCAACTTGTATGGAGTAAAATAGGGGTGAAGGATTGGTATGCAGCAGGCTGAGAACATACATACTTTAGTATCAAGTGTATAGGATGCTGGTCCTTAAAAAACAACCTTCTGTGATTTATTATAATAAGCCAAACCTGCTACAGGCCAGGATGCAGATGAGTCTGCTGAAGCAGTGGAGATCTGGAAGATTCCAGGATTCCACAAGAAAGGATCTAGCAGAACTTTTAGTATTTTCCTGTGCAAACATGGAAACACGACATAGGCCAGATTGTGCATCTATCTATCTGTCTATCTATCTATCTATCTATCTATCTATCTCTACATCTATATGTATCTTTTCAAAAGCAGTACAGGACACACACAAAAATAATCATAATTGATATTGCTGATTATTTTATTCACTCTGCACTGTGACATTACCTAGCCCTCCCAAAACTCAGAATCTCTTTGCTGCATTTTTGGTAGCATGACAGTATGGAAGAAAGAATAAATAAATAATAAAGTGACCTGTAGACTAATACACTCCCTAGTTCAGAAGTATTTTCAAGTATATATTTTAAGATGACATGCCATTAAAATAAAAAATTAATAAACAGAAGCAAAAAAAGAAGCAACATATTTCATTTCACATTAACTACATCTAGGTAACTTGTCAGTTTGCCACACCTTATCAGAGGATGACACAAGGAACAGGCTCCAGGACCAAAGGACAACAGCTGTTCCATAAGTCACCTTGAATCTGAGCTGCAGAGCAAAAGCCCTGCATATCATGTCCAATATTCTGTCTTTGAGAGTGACCAGCTTCTGTGGAAAGTGCAAGAAAAGGATGTAAGGCAATATTATGGGATAGCTTCTTTAGATATGAGGAATAGCTCAGTTAAAAAAAATAAAACACAAAGCACCAAGGTTTCTAGCCTTTACATTTCTTTATCTTAAATATAACCCAGATCATTCCTTCACAATGATTTCAGGCTAAAAAAATCCTTACTACTGCAACAAACTTTTTTGCTACCATTTTTGTTTGCTACTAAAGAGCAGTAATGCTGCCAACAGAGGCAAGAAGCACAGGTTTTATTTTTGTGTTTGAGAGTTGGCAGAAGGCATTTGCCAACAGAAAACACCATCAGGAAATCGGAATAATGCTAGAGCCACAAGACTAGATGTAGAGTTACAGAAAGTGGCATAGCTTAGGGTATGGAAGAAGGCATTTAGCAAGCAGCAGCTACTCCTTGTGGGCTGGCACTGGAAGGGGAATTGGTTATCCTGTGTGTTTTGCCTGCAGGTATGGTATGAAGCAAATTCATAGCAGAAAGCTGACTGTACTACAGTATCATATCTTTATTTTACCTTGCAGTAACTTCCAATGCAGACCAGATCTAACAGGTGAAAACCAATGCAGTTATGACACTGAAAGTTTGCAGAGACAACCACCAGCAACAAGAACCTGAACCGCTCACAGTGAGTGCTGTACAGCTGAAATATTGTCTGCTAAAAGATGGCTTCTGGACATGTTTACCCCAGCCATTTTAGCAAAACCTGGCTGAATCTCATCCACATCTCTAAATCTCTCTTGTAGATGCTTTTTTCTAAGACTGTAAAAATTCTACAAGGCTTTATATTCTTTCCCCTTTTTCTATTTTCTGCTTTTTAAAGGTGACTGAATTTTTGAAAGTTTTCCTAGGAAAAGAAAGTCAACACTGTGTACAAGTCAAATGTACTTTTCTGGCTACATTCAACATGAGCATGGAGTCACCATTCTGCTCCAAATTCAACAATGTCTTTCCAATGTCCTGTTAAAATCACTCTTGGTTTAAATTTGTTGTCATTGAAATATTTGGAATATCTCCCCAGTTTATCTCCTACTCCAGAGTATTTAAAAACTTGTAACAGTAGTGTTTTGTGTTCTTTCCTCCACACAAACAGACTAATATAGAACTGCTAGAAAGAGGAAGAGTAATCGATCATGAGCAAGAAGACATGATAAATTTTTAAGCAACCTCTGGATGGCACATAAGACTAGGAAACCAGCAATAGGAGAGAAGAATTTTCAAAACCCACAGACTTAAAAATTGTAAAAGAGGGGTTCAGCTAAAGCTTTAATATCAGCATACTTGATGATGACAGAAATTGTCCGATTTCTGTCATATCTGTTAAAAAGCCCAAAGAGAGTTATATGATAATTTCAACTTTTTTTGCATGAAAAGTGATCCAGTAAGCAACTGTTTTAATTGTATAGAAGGAAACATGGTGCTGTAGATTTAGCTTCTCAAGATGATGTTGAAACAGTGACCAGAAGAGTAATGTCAGATGAGTAAGCGAGCAGATTTCCCAGCTCTTTGAACACCCATTGCTTACACTGAACAGCCCTAAAAGATATGCCAGCTTCAAAAGTTTAATGCACATTTTCAAAACGCATAGTCCAGAGACCAATTCAGACAAAGCTCTCCTGGGGCTGCTTTTGTGTTTGTAAGTATTCAGCTGAATTTCTAAATGAGAAGAATAAAAGTTTAAGTTTAGCAGAAAGGTTCTCAAGAATATGAACATTTTTAAGCTCAATCTCAGTGATGTAGCTATAAACTTTATGGAACTAGAGGAATCTGCTATAATGGCTTTTTTACCCAGTTTAATAAAAACGGAATTCCACCACTTCATGTTTACCCTAAGAGAAATAGCTTTAAATATACCTAGCACATTTAAAGCATCAAAAAGTTTTAATATTAGAGTCCTCTTACACTTCTTTCTTTAAAGGAAACATGTTCTCTCCTTCCAGGAGAAAGTTTTTATTCTAGAAATTCACATTAATCACAGTACTGATCTGTTCCTGTCCTATGCCAGATGAGCTCTCTATGTTTTTTTCTAGCTTTTGCAAGATAAACATCAGTCTTAGAAAATGTTCATTAATAACATTTGTTTAACAGAAAAAGTGTGTGGAAAAGGACAATCTATAGGATTAGAGAGAAAGTTATTTTCTTTTATTTTTTTTTCCTAAGGCTTGGGCCTATTGGTTTGTAAGTAGTGGAGACGATATGGAATGCCAGAAGAGTACTATTTCCTACAGAAAACTGGTCACTGACAATATTTCATTTATGGAATGGCAGTGCAATAGCCCTGCATTTGTTTGTTTTCTCATGCATAGAAAGGTTGAGAAAATGCTGCTTACATCATCAAAACAAACTCTCATAGAAATTTTATAAGCCAGCAAAGCACAGATGGTTGAAGGCATATGTTAGATCACTCTTACAGTTTTATTTGCTTAGGAAGACTTTCTCTGCTCAGGTCCTGAAAACTTTCTGTTAGAACTCAAAAGGAGCAGGCAAAGCAAATTATATTGCATATCTACATAAATGTCCTTTCATTCCCCTATAAAGACATTCCTGACAAAAAATGCAATTGAAATTACTTTATAATAATAAGAGTATCCATTATTTATAACTGTTTCTTCTACTTTCTTCATTAGTATACTTCTATTTCAATAGGCAAAGCCAAAGTGCCAATCACTAAAGTCAGTTTATATTAACCCCCCCACATTAGGTACGGATGGAATGGCCACTTGTTTTAAAGATTCGGCAGCTTTTTACTAAAAAAAAAAAAAAAAATTCTGTCAATGAGTTTTTTACTTTATGTACAATTTGAAAAACAAACTTTTGCTTTCCCATTTAGAATTGTTCTTGCACCTTAGGTCCTATGGATTCAGGCAAACCTAGGATAGCCAGTATCATTTTGGGTGCCAAAACTGATCCTCCAAATCTGGGTTTTTGCATCTAGATTGATCCAGCAAGCTGCAAACCATTGTTAAAAGCACATGGTAGCTTGAATTTAGGGACAACAATATTTTATTTTCAGCTGCGTAGGTCTTTAGGGCTCTGATGTCTGACTTACACCTTGACACACATTCCCATCACACCAGTAGTCCACGGAAAGTCTCTGAGTCACTTTTTAAGCCAGGGGTCTTCCTGGGACACAGCCAAAACACACTGCAATTCCTTATTGTTACTATGCAACTGACAACACCAATAGGCTTTGGATAAAATCTCATAAAGGATTTTTTCAGCCAACCTTTCAAGAACCTTAGAGCCTCAGATTTTTAGCCTTTATAAAATTTAATCAAGCATTTTATTTCACAAGGTGCCATAAAAAGCAAAGCAGAGTGATAATGTAGCCCAAGAGCACTACCAGCTTCTCTCAGATTGATAGTGCATTAAAAAAAATTCTAAACAGTGATTAGTCTTCAAATATCTGAATACAAACATCACTTATGCATAAAGATGTGAAAGCCCCAGCAGTCCCTCTGTTGATGGGCTGAGGTACATGAGTATTGTAAGATTTCAGTATCTTAAAATAAATCAGGGTTAGATTTACCACACTAATCCACCTCTAAGTTGCTTCTAATTATATCTCATGCATTTATCATCATTCAAGTTGCACTTTTAGGCTGTAGAAATACTATGGAATTCACATGTCCCTTGATGTGCATATTTCTGCTAAAAAGCTAAATTAAATTCTACTTGAAAATAGTTGTTAGCATTTGAACACCAAACCAGTATAATAATTTTGCAATGGCCACTCTGAGGTTATGTTCAAAAATGCTCTGTTTATATATATTTTTACAGGACATTTGCAGCAGCAAAACTGGAAGTACTGGTTCCTTTCAAGACAAGATAAAAATCAATATTTTATTAAGTGTTTGCTTTATATATCTCTACCTACATTGTCATAGAAAAACAACCATCTTAAAGTAAACAAATAAGAAAGAGCTGTTGGGGGTTATTATTAAATTAAATAATCAACATTTAATCCAGTATTTCTAGTTTTCCAGCTATGAAGCACACTTAAAAGAGACAGTGAGGACTCAGAGACAAAGGGTAAGAAACTGCAGATCTATTAAACTTACTGTTTTGCTCCTGATTTTCTTGATTAGAAGAAAAAATGAAATGCACCAGGAACCGTATTTCTTCATGTGATAAAGCTGACATTTGGAAAGGTTTCAGGCAAAAGTATACATCTGTGAATTTTAGGTATAATATGTAAGAGGAAAATGACAAGGAATTTTGCCGTCCCAAGTGTTGAATTTACATGGACTATAATTCAAAATACATAATTAAAAAATAAAATCTTATTATGGTTAAAACTGTGTTTAACTTGCTTTTCTCAATTCTTCATTCGCAAGGTCATTTACACTCACAGACATACACACACATTTTGTTGCTTAAAGCTAATTTATTTTTGTTGATTATTCAGCAGTGGAAGTCATACACTTCTCCCTGTAGCATCATTACAATGAATTAATAGCACTGTTCACTGTTATTTTTATTGGAAAAAATGACTTTCAACTACTATGTCTCAGCTGGAGCAATCATAAGATATCTTAGGTTATCTTATTCATGCGCATCTTAAAAATAACTTGAGTGCCAACCTTAATTGGATGAATATTGTAGGATATATTAAGAGAATATAATGAAACACTTTATTTCTTTAGACATTTCCCAATATGGGTTTAATTAAATTTCTTTCTTCGTGGTTGTTGTTAATTCTGATCAAGTTTTATGAATCAGTCTTAAAGGAAACTAAAGAGGAGACATTTTGTGTCCTAGAGGCCCAATTCTGCATTTATTATTTGTGACACTTCTATGGAATCCTACCAGAAACTTCAGTGTGTAAGGACAGAGGAATTATGCCTAGGCAAAGAGCAGATAAAGATAAATCAATTTACCTCTCCTGGGGACCAAATAACAAAGACCAAGAAAATATTGATTACTTGAGCGCAGAGCAAGGCACAGCATGGGAATGGGGGAGCCAGACTCTGCTGTCACCAGCACAGGCTCCCAGGATTCAGGAGCTGCTCCCTGGCTGTGCCAGAGCCCTGTGCCCCGCTGGGGATGCAGGAGCTGCTCCCTGGCTGTGCCAGAGCCCTGTGCCCCCCTGGGGATGCAGGAGCTGCTCCCTGGCTGTGCCAGAGCCCTGTGTCCCCCTGGGGATGCTGGAGCTGCTCCCTGGCTGTGCCACCCTGTGCCCCCCTGGGGATGCAGGAGCTGCTCCCTGGCCGTGTCCTGCCTGCAGGTGAGGGCACAGAGCCCTGCACACCGAGGCTCCCATGGCCCATCCCCTGGAGGCTGTGTCAGTGGGCGGGGGCTGCCTCTGTGCCCAGAGCACTGCAGCACTGCCCTCAGGGGTCAGGCTGTCTTATCCTTGGTTTCCATCAACTCCTGCCTAAAGGACTGAGAGGAAAACAGTGCTATAAAAGAAGTCACATCGGCCCATACATTTGTGGCAACTAAAGGGTATATGGGTTTGATTTCTATCCTCTGCATGAAACAAAATTTGCCCAGGTGACCCTTTGCCCATTACAGTAAATGGCTCCTCTTGCTGGCTCCTGTAGCAATGTATTCTCAGTTTGTTGCCTGTCTCAAGAGTAACCACAACAAAAGCCAGGCAAAGGCAATCAACAACCAGGAACAAAGCAAAACAGGACAGCTTTTCTTTTCAGCAAAATAAAAACAAGGATTTGTTTTTCAGCTTACTCTTGGGCTCTTCTTTTTATAAAGTGATCATAAGTTTAAAGACAGAGGAAAATTGCCCACAAATCCAATAAAATTTAGAAGACGCAGCTACCAGCAATACCAGGGGATTTTCAACCAATATATTAGCCAACAAATCAATAACAAGAGTAAATCCTTCTGCACGGAGGGCAATCAAATTCTCACTAACAGGTACTATCACCTATATTAATATAATCCCCCTAGTGTCAAAGTTAATACCAAAGGAAGCTTATGCTTCACATGTGATAAGCTGAAGGATATTTCTTAATAATGGTTTAAATAAAAGGAAATTGCATGGAGATTTTGCATTAAATGATCCTGAACTGACTCAGCTCTGCTGAAGTTTCTTCTTTCTGGAGATGCCATGTTTGCTTATCCCAGAGAACATCCTGGTCCATTAGGACTGTTATGCTAGGCCTGAAATGAATTCACAATGCTTTTAACCTAAAGGCTTTCTAAAAGTGGCTTTCTTCCTGTATCAGGATGTTTACGTATAGATTTTCTCCTGACCTGTGAAAGTTATTCATTCTAGTGTTTATTGCAAACTAACTTATTACCTATGAAACCTTCCAGCTGAGGGTTTAATACTGGTGCAGCAACCAAACACTTGATTATCGTTAATAATTTCTCATCTGGACTGTGGTTACATAAGAATATAGTGGGAATTTAAACCTTTTCACCTGAAAGATCCTACTGGGGATATTTTGTGGTTTTGTTTAAGAGGAAGAGGTATTTATTGATTATTTACATTCATACATAGTCCAGAATTGGCTGGTCTATCTGTCTCTCCTGATTGAGTTATCGTGAGGATGTTCCTCTCTCCCAGGCTAATGAAGATGGGTTCTTGTATGAAAAGGCACATAATAAATAAATAGTATAAAACCAGATAAAGTGACTCTGAACAGTCCCTGCTGTCTAAAATCAGTTAGAGGTAGGTAGGTGAATTTGCCTTTACCTTATCTGATTCATATTTCCTTGCAGTTAATGATTGGCTTAGAGGCCTTACCTTTTCAGAAGGAAGAGTGTCCCAGTTCAGCCATTTCGTAGCTTTCAGGAAATCCAGTTGCTGAGTTACTATTGGTCCTGAGAAAACATACTTGATTTCTCCTTGTTTTACTCATCCATACTCAAAAAGATAAAAATACATCATCTCCTCTATCACTCAGCAAAATGCACAACAATGCATCTTTGGGCCGGGGTAAGCTCCATAAGTTCATGGTAACAAGTGACATTCATCCTGCTTATTCCACATCACCCACGCTGAATTCAGAAGCCTACAGAAGAACTTTCAGGATTTTGCAGACGCATGTGGAAAGCTGGCTATGGGCAAACTGATTTAATAAGCTAAGTGTCAGAAAGCACTGAAACACAAGACATTGCAGTTTGCCAGGCGAAGCATCATCCTATGCCTAACTAGGTGTTATTGTTACGGTGTTAATGAGCAAGATCAGTATTTTGTAATTAGCAGAAGAGAATTTCAGATGCCAGACTGATGAGTCAGAAGTTCAAAGAGTAGGTGTTTAAAGGATATTTATGATATAAAGCAGTAACAAGCTGCCTTTCACAGAATGGTTCACACGTAAATAATGGCACTCTAAAAATTGGTACAGGGCAGATGTTTTTTAACTAAGCAGTGCATTAACAAATTGAAAGGTGTTTCTCAGTTATAGTCAGAAAAAAGGGTATGAAAAAAGCTGCTCCTTTGCAGTAACACCTCTCTAGACAGAAAAAAATGAATTGTCATTGCAGAATACAGAGCAAGTAAGATGGGGTTTTACATTAATATTACTGAGGACAAATAGTTTAAGAGAGAAAATCTGCTACATGAGGAAGAAGACCGAAAAAATGATCATGCTGATTCTAAACTGAACGTACTTGTATGTGGATTTCTAGTACCAAGGAGGAAGAGAGAAAGCAAAATGGCTAATTAAGAAATGGTGAACACTTTGCATCTGATTCCAAATGTCCTGCAAGCATACATCCATCGACATGCTTCAGGTGAGCACTTACACTGCTCTTCATGTGGTCACAAATCTGCTGCCTGGGTGATTGATAAAGAGCTAGGAAAGAAATGCATGGAACACCTTAATACAGGCCTATTAGCACTTCTGCGTGAAGTACATCACAGCATTCACGCTAATTACTGTATGATTAACCACAGAAATCTTCTGAGAGTATTTTATGGCCTGGTTCTGCAAGAGTTATCTATATGCCTCTCAAAAATTTTGAGTAGTCTTCTTTGTATCGTTAGGACTCACATATTTAAAATTAGCCATGTGAGTATGGTTTTTTCTTTTCTTTTTTTTNTTTTTTTTTTTTTTTTTTTTTTTTTTTTTGGTAGGTTAGGGCTTTTGCAGACTAATGGAACACCAGATGGCTAGATGGCACTGAACTTTAGAAGATGAATAAAGAGTAATCATGGAAATTATCATCTGGTAAATCACATTACATTCCCTAGGAAAATAACAGAAGTGAGGGTTTAGGTTTTTTTTTTTAAAGGAAAGTAGCTTCTGACAGCAGAAACATGAGCAATAAACAGCAATGAGTGAAATTATGATCCCAGACATACGTGTTAGAGCACAGGCTGACTATAGTGGGGCATCACAGATCTGTAACACGGAGCAATTTTGTATCTTTTATCCAGTACCAGTACCTCAGATGCAATACCGCAGAAATCATACTTGAAAAATTAAACTCAGTTGGGTCAGAAATGAGCACTGTCTCGTGGATTTTAAATCAGCTGACAAGCTATAAAAGAAGGGCAATGATACATAGTGAGACACTGAACTTAGGGAATAAAACCCAAAAAACAATGCTAATGTTTAAGCACAGAACAATTTAATGGATGGGGAATATCTATGAGAATTATGTAATGTAGCTGAACATTGACCAAGGGTGGCACAGTAACTGTAACTGTGTTGGGAGAGGAACTTCAGAGAGTGGGCTGAGAGTAAAACAGAGTACAGAAACTAGAAATAATGTAACATTACAAAAGCAGATGAGCATGAAGGGAAGCATCCTGACTAGAAACCATTTTTAATTAGAAACAGTCTCCTGGAAGAAAAGTTGCATGATCTATAGAGTGGATTTAAAAAGTTTTAGATGCCAAGAAACTTTGTGGACCAACTCCACTTATAGGTGGGGAAGCTGAGGCAGAAAAGCCTCATTTCCTGCCAAAACAGTACTGCATATTTACTTCCCTGATCACTTTTTGTGTGTATAGCATTAAATTTACCTCTACTCTAGAATTATTATTCCTTCATCTCTTTACTTCCGTTATGTTGCTGCCATGTGAGCAAGTGAAGAAATTAACTGTACAGTCCACCATCCATGTATTCCCACGTGGCCATCCACCGTTTTCTGTCTTTGTGTAGAAAAACCCAGGCTGGCTGCAGTGCAAAGGAACCGTCTGTATCCACAAAGAACAGGATTAAATTCAGTAATGCAGATCAAACAGGGAATGAATATGCATTGATTAGTCATGTCCACATGTCCTCCACACCCTGTCTCCTATTTGTCTTGTTACTATGCTTTTGGCTAAGAAACACTAGTGCTGGAGCAAGAAGCTCTTATTAAACCTTACATGAAGCCCTGATATAGGCTTTTGTGTTCCAAAGAAATACAGTAAGATAGCCTTGGTTTCTCATGTTCCCATCCAATGACGTGGCAGGGTCTTCATAAATGAAGAACTTTTCCAGACATGGAAGGTAGCTGTAATTCAAACCTACAAGTGCTGTCAAGGTGACAGGTATCTGGTGAAACCAGGAGTCACAACTACTTTCACAATTTAAAAACCTGGGGTAAAAACAAATCAATAAACTGACTGAAGTTATTTCTAAGAAAGAAGAAAGAAAGGAAGAAAGAAAAAGTACATAGGTGAAGATTTCACAAGGTAGATTACTAAAAACTACAAAGCAGCCTCTAGCTGTTTTTTCTATCCCCAGCTGCACTTCCTCAGTTCTGGTAGCCAGTACAGAAACACTATTGATTCACACATTTTTCTATTCCACTATAATAAGAATTGTTCATTCAGATTCAAAATAAGAACAATAAGGTCACAGATTACACTTCCCACTCTAATGCTAAGTAGATGTTTTCTCTTGCCATATTTCAAAAAGTTATTTCAGTGTCCAAGTAATCAGAAAAGTTATAGGAAGAACGCAGTGGATTTGAAGAATTATTTTAACTGGCCAAAAGTCAATTTTTTTTAATCTAGCACAAAAATTGAATATTTAAGGTTTTTTCTCATTGCATGGCCATGCCCTGAGTGTGTATCTGTTATTATTGCAAGCTGGTATTTTGGTTTTAGGAGGGGAGTAATACTGCCAGGAAACTCATTTTTTACATTCTGAATCTAAATGCAAATAACTTGCACATCTGAAAATATTAAAATTTTGCCTGCCTTTAGAAGGCTGAATATTTTACTGGACAGAACACTGTATTTCCCATTTTCCATGTATCCCTAAACTCTTTCACAGCTGTACCAGTTATAAAGCAGAAAATTTGGGTGATTTGCTCTCAAAATCATTATAAGCATCAGCTACTACTAAAAAGCTTTTATTCACCAATAGTTTGCAGAAGCAATGCAAACTTCTGAAGACCTAATTAGATAAAGGTTTTGGATCATCAAACTCGGCCCGATCTCTCCTCAAGTACTCATGTTTTTTACTCTATTATTGCTTTGCTACTTGACTGGGCAGAATGTGGGCCAAGGTCAGACGATAATTTCTTGCCCCAGATTGCTTGGGAAGGGGAACTTCCTCCTTCTCCAGGGCCATCAGCGCACTGACACCTCCTGCAAGTCCAGAGGAGCCAGCCTAGGTTTCAAAACAGCCACATAAAACTCTCAGAGCAACCTCAGACTTCCCAATCTGAGATACACCACACAACAGAGCAAGGCAGCTCTTCTGCTGCTGAGAGGTGCCTGCATTGTATCCACTAATGAAGTATTTTTCCCTTGCAGTTTCATTCATTCTAATGCATCTCTAATATGTATTTTACATTCAGCCCTCCTACTGTTCTCTACTTGTTGTTGTACTCTCTCTCCTGCTTTTTAATGAATTTATTTCAGTCACTCCGAGGCTGCTGCTGTACATGAAGTCAGAAAGGAGCTCTTCAATCAGCCAACCCCACACAGCTGACCATGGTATGCACCTCAGTTTTTCAAGGAGCCTGTCTATAAACCTTCTGAATTGAAGATAACTTTTCCTGACAGCTCTGTCCTGTAGTGGAAATCAATCACTCACCTTGTGAGTCTGCTTGGACATCTGGGATGCCAAAGACAGAGTCCTTGACTTATGTTTACAGGGACTACGCTGAGACTAAGGCAGGTAAAGCAGCCACCAGCACGCCACGTACCGGATCCCAGCATGATGTGCAGTAATGACCTGTCATGGAAGCAGCCTGTGTACCACCACACTGTGAAATATCCTGGGGGACTCTCTTTATGAATTTGGCATGCCCTCAGGCAAGAATGAAATCACACATAATTTAAATATTGTTTCATACTTTCCTTTTAGGGTGTCTCATCCCTTTCTTTGGTCTGTTCAAATCTATATTTCTAAAAATTTTCAAAATAAAGAGAAAGCCCTGAAAAGACCATTCCAACCTTCCCACAAAAGGGCTGTTTCTTGGAGGTTTCAGATTTTTTCACACACAAACCCCTTTTATCTCAACAGGGGTTTGAAAAGGCAGACTGAAAGAAAATTTTTTTGCTAACTCTTATCTGATCATTTTAAACAGGAATTGATCACTTTGTTTAATCATCTTCAAAATTTGGCAGCCATTTTCAAGGAGTATATGTTGATGTGGGAGCAGCTTGCAAATAGTCTCGGAGAAGAAAGGAAATTTAATTTCATGCCCTTAGTGTACCAGGATGGTCCACAACACAAGAACAGTGTAAGCTCCACTGGAGGTAACAATGAACCCAAGCCCTTTATTTGCCAATGCCTTTGTCTGCTGGTTTTAGTTTTTATTCCAGCAAAGACAGTAGCTGTGCCATTGTAGTGCTCTTGCACCTTTTGTTTTTTCCCTGCAGTACTGACAGTTGTTCCCAGGTCCAGGGAACCTTCACAAAGTGCTGTCTCCCAGGGTTGCTGATGGTCTGTGTAGCTCTGCTCTGCCCCTGCTTCATCCTGGACTCTTCTCCAGCTCTGGGGCCATAAGAATTCTAAGGGCTGCCAGGATTACATGATTTGTCAAGGTCACACAAGAAGGGGCAAATCAGATTTCTGTACTTATGATGAAATGTAGTAAATAAGGATCTGCTCTTGGAAATTGTTTGTGGTTATACCAGGAAGGGATTTGCGTTTTCTGAACACCATTGTAATTTCTATAATTGGAAATTATTGTCCAGAAGAAACTTCTTTTCCCTGTGTGCTGAGCCCCTGTTAAATAGGAGGGCTTAAATACACTCAAAGAAGCATCATAAATAGCCTAAAAAATACCTCTGCATATGAAAGTCTTATAAATGACTCACAGAGATGTGAGTCAGATGGAAAAAACACATTCCAGGTATCTTTAAAGGCCTGAATATAGGGCCTAAAATGGTGTTAATTTCCATAGACTATGAAATAGAAGTGTAGGCATGCACTTCATTTTCTCAGCAAGCTCTCACTGATAACAGCAATTCAGAAGCTTCATCACTTGGAGCTACATATTGTTCCACTCACTTGAGAGCTAAAAACCAGTGTCACAGACAAGAGCCACCTCGACCAGAAAACTTGAACTCTTTTTTTTCCCCCTCACCATTAGAGAGAGTGCATCATTAAAAAGCTGAATTGCTAGTTCTTCTATAGAGAGATGCAACAGAATCGTTACACAGGGAAACAATACTTTAGGGGAGAAAGTCAGACTACTTTGATAAAAAAATTCTGTGCCTCTGTTTCTTGAAATAGGCTTATGGGCCAGGAATATACGGCTAGTCAAAATAAATATTTTTTTTCTGAATAGCACAGCATAAAATCTACATATCTTGTTGAAATATTCAGCTACTCACTCCTGCCCTGCAAGTGCATTATTACGTCGTCTCATTCTAAGTACAAAGACAAACAGCTGCAGAGAGATTTTTGCCACACTTCACATATATCAAGCACAGCAGATGTAGCAGACTCCTTTTGATAGCAGACATTCTTTCCTGTATCTCAATTGTCTCTTAGGTATATAAATGAAGATGGGATTATGTCTTTGCCGGAGCGGCAGGTGAATGAACCACAAAAAAGCCTCAGTCAGTCTGTAGATAAAACATGATCATTTTTCCAGGCTTTGTGTCTAAATAAAAAGCTGCAGAGAAATGGCCTGATTTTAGAAAATGGTGGAAAGAAAGGAACTGGTGGAGGGATGTTTATTTATTTTTTAAAAATGGGGTCTTAATCCATTGATTCACTGTCTAATTTAACTTTTGATAAGTGCTCATCACTATTCTTGACTATTCACATAAGCAAGCAAAAATGTGGTTGTAAAGGGGGTAAAGATGACAGCTCTGTTCCATAATGTATTCAGCCAAGGTGCCCTTATTCATGTATTATACACATGGGCATTTTTAATATGCAGGTTGCAGCTATTTAAAACCTTGCTAATGCTTCATGGAAAAAACTGAATCAGTCTCCTGAGATTTCACCTATACAGCATGTCTTCTTTCCCCCTCACTATTTTATAACCAGTAGCTTTTGCACTAATACTGAATCTTTGTCACTAAAGAGTTTGTCTGAGTTTGCTCTGAGATGCTTGGCTGAAGTTACAGCCCTCACTGGTATCTCTGGGTGTCTGCTGTGATGACAATAGCTGGTTCCTGCTTTCAGAGAGAGCTTCTAGCTTTCTGAAGGTGGCAATAAAGTCCTGCTCTCTCTCAGGCTGAGCAGTGTAATTGTCAGGAGCTGTGGGTTTGTCTCACCCTAAAGAAGATTTAAAAACTTCAGATTTGTATTGCTGTTGTATTCACACTGAGTATACCTAAAATGAACATAGAAATCAGTGGCTGACCTGCCCTTCACAGTATTTAATCAGAAAGGGTTTTCTCACTGTTTTAAGCCACATTGCACCAAATTTCTGAAAACAAGAGTTTCTGAAAACAGGATGCAGATCTGGCCTGTTTGACACTGCTGCAGTAATAGATGCATATGAATAGTTGGTTCAATTCACCTGAACCATTTTCAAGACAACAGATGTTCATGACCTTTATGATTCTGTTTGGAAAGGTAATTAAAATATGTTCATATCAGAAATTTCTCAACTCTTCAAGATTATTAATACTGTATTCCTTTTCAGGGAACTATTCACAGAGAGAAATAAAGACAATGGTTAATATTAAAGACATCACACAGCTGAAGAATAACAATAATGTGTACTGCAATGGTTGTCATCCAGTTGCACACACAAAATGTACCTCAGTTCTTACCTGGAAGAGCTCTGGCTCATCATCATATGAAATGTGCTAATATCATAATTCCTTTGCCTCTTTGACTACATCCAGGTACTAGAATACCCACCAGAAATAAGATACCATGAGCTATCTTCAGTTACAGGTCAGCCATTCACTGCTTGTTTGAAGAGTGGTGATCTTCTGTTATTCAAAGTCTTACTCATCTCTGCTTGAATGTCCTAAAAATAAATGCATTGAAAGTTTTTCATGACCCTTGCCAGGCTTTTCTTTTTAGGATAGTAATTTAAATCCAGAACAGGTCAGCAGAAAGAAGCTGGAATTATCCTCCTAAATAGACACTTGTTTGTAGCAGCTGGAAAAAGGTCACAGGTCTTGCTCTGCTTCCCAGACTACTGCTGCTTTTGCCACCAGTGATCACTGACAATTAACAGACTTGCTGGGCATCTCAGCAGAAGGGTTAGAAAATGAATTAAAGGGTGACTGAGTATTGTCATTCCCCTACCCTAGACAGGAGTTGTTTGTACTCCTGTTGCCAAGTAAATACCTGGTGAATGTGTATAGATCTTAAAGAAAGCTGCTGTTTAGATGGAAGTTGTGAATAACTTCACCATCTTAACACACAAAGTGATTATATGTGCTAATATTCCATTAGCATTGCTATTATTGAAATATTAAATATGAAAAAATCAAAGATATTCCACTGGCCTGAAAGATTTTTTGAAGGGCTACAATAAAACATTTCTCATAAATGTGTTCATACACATACATATCAGACACCTTTATGTAGTCCATCATTATTGCAGTTGCATTGTTGCAATTTATTGGCTTTATCTACAACAGTGAAGCCTATGAGAATTTTTTTTTTTCTCTCAGCAGCAGTTAGTAATCATCCTCAGTTCATTTTTCCCCCCAGAATAAGGAAATCTGAGGCAGTTATCTATTTTTTTTTTTACATTATTTGAATCAGCTGTGGGTAGAGCTCATACACTGACACGGGTAGCATGATGCCATAACATGCTTCAGCACCTCAACTCAGCCAGATGCCCCTAGGCCTAGAAAAACTTGTTAATCAAATGCTTAGATGTTTCTCATAATGCAACTGAAATAAAAACTAAGTTATATTTTTATACAAGGTAAATATGGTAAGTAATGAACTGTATTTTCAGTTCTAATGCTTCTCAATGCTGGTTGAAGTTCCATTTTTCTTCCAGAGAAATGGTATAGGACTATAAGCAAAGCATATGGTCAGCCTTTTTGTTTCTGTCACAGAAATTACTTTTGTTAATTATCAGTTTTCTTGGCAGGCTCAGCAAAAAGTCCAGGCAGATATTTTCAAGAGCCATCAGATTTTCACACTACATGCTTTTTAGAATATAAACAGCACACAAAGCCTGCCCAAAAAATAGGCCTTCCCACCCCACTCCTGTAAATGCACAAATTGTCACTGAACTAAATGGCAGGGAGCGCAGCTGAGTTAAACTGTAAATACCAGAAATGTACATGACGTGGAGATATGTAATAGCTACAATATGTAATGGAAAGCCAAGGTGGGGGATCCCATTCCTACTTTCATCACTTAACTCTCCCATGGATTTGAGGAAATAGCTGATCTGTATGTTACCTGAGTCCTACCAGCTATAATCTGGGGATAATAGAAATATTCACACAAAATATTTGAAATCTCCCTGATAAGAATGCTAAGCAATGCAAATACCTTTAAAAACATTCTGATTTTTTTCTTTTCATGTATTTCCTGGGCTTTGGTGCATTTCTAAAATACAGCAAGTCATCAGATGTATCACAGTTTTCCAGGACAAGGGACCTACACACACCACCCATTTCAGCAGACAGAATGAACACTGGGGTTTTTTGTGCAGAACCTGCTTTTAGGTCACTATAATCGGCACAACTGGCCTGAGGAAAGGCTTACTGGTGCCAGGCGAAGCTGGCCCTGTGCATTGATAAATTGGGCTGAGGTTTGGTTTAAAAGGCACAAGATGGCCTGGTCCTGTCCAAAGAAACAGCTTTGCCTCTGTCATGAGAAGCAACCTGGACAGAAGCAGCCAAGGCACAGCTGGCTCTACAACCACAATTATCCCTGTAGCTGTGACATGTTGTGCTCAGAGGTATTAGTTTGGGGCAGAAATAGTAGAGGCTGTCTTCTAAAATACAGAGAGTCCTTTTCATGACAGCAGCAGTGAGCCTGTTATTAGCAGGCCATTACTACAAGGTTGGAAACAGATGTTCCAGTTCAGCAAAATAATGTGCACTAAATCTTCTCACATCACAGAAGATTTTCTTCAATCTTCTGAGTGACTTCTTTGCTAAGAAATCAATTCCTACCACCCACTTATTGACAAGCCAATGTCTTACACCAATCATAGGACTTTCAGAGAAACAACTTCATGCTCTTTGCTGTACTCCATCCTATGAAAGAGCTTCTGAAGGAACAGCTACAGTCACAGATGGCCCTGGAGGTTCCCCTTCAATCTCTTTTATTATAATGCACCAAAAGTAAGAGATACCATTAAAGCACCAGTGCTGCTTAGCATGCGCAGTCACGTAGTCTGGAAGCACTCTTCTTATCTGTCTTGATATACACGTGTTATTTTTTATCTTCTACACAGATTGTAAGTTTTCTATGGCATTAACCAAATGGAAAAGCGAGACAATGCCCATGTCTCTGGGGTGCTATAATGTTGGAATAATAATTATACTAATAGTATCTTTTCTAGGCAAGAAATGGGACTGGCAGGCAGAGACCAATGGAGTCAGAAGAATAAATATCGTAATGATACTCTGATGCTCTGTCAAGGCAAAGTTAGTAAAATCAGAGGAAACTTAATGCAACGTTAGTGAGCAAGGCAGAAAGAAGGAAAGTAGAGGATAAGGCCTTGACCTGGAAATTGGGAAATGTTTTTTCAGCTTGGCCATTACAAGCAGAGTATTGAAAAGCAACAAAGAAAGGCATCATGGCTTTCATCACAGGAGTTCATGCAGTACATCCCTATTTTATTTTGGTAGAATCGCAAAGAGGAATCCAAACACCAAAGGGAAAAAATCCACATTATATTAAAAATGCAGTATATTTTTAAAATTCTTTTGTGACATATAGCTACTGGATATAGAGTTTTAAATACCTGTAATATTAATGATATTTTTGTGGCATGGGATGCATTATTCATTAGTGTATCCTGAAATTTCAGCTATTTCCACTGATAGAACTCTACAAGGAGAGAAGAGCTGATCTGCAATGCTCAAACTGAAGGACTGTGACTTAAGTCTGCATTTACCATCCTTTTCATCTGGATTTCTGAGATGCTACCACTGTGAAATTCAGATATAGATAGCAGATTTATAATCTATTTTTGAAAGATGCAGGAAAGATATATAAAAAGAAAACTCTTCAACCCAGTGAGTGATTTAATTTTTAAACTTTTTCTTCCTGGGAAAAGCCTAACTGGGAAAATTGGTATGGCAATAAACACTGACAGAGGAAAGGAAAGGCCCAGTTCACCAGCACAGCGTCACAACCTAAACTTGGCCTTTTAAATCCAGTAACTGGGGCAGCTCTGGGCAGATTGCTGAGATATGAAATGGGTGTTTCTAATATCTACTGCAGAATATTTCACCATTTTACCTCAACTAACTTTGAGAGGAGAATTGATTTGGCCATTCAGTTAATTGAAATGCTTAAGCTAAAGTTTTTGTTTATACTGGATGCAAGTCTTTCATGAAAAGCTTTGTCCATCTTAAAAGAGAGCTCACAAAGCAAGGGAGACGTGATGGTGGCCACTAGAGAGGGGGAAGATGAATGTAAAGTGAAGTGCTGCTTGCGAAGTGCTGCTTTGCCTGTCTCAGGAGAGCAGCTGCCAAGCACACTCGAGAAGGAAATCTGAAATCAGACATCTGTATGTGCATTGCGTCCACCATGTTTGCTCTGAGGAGAGAGAACCATATGAAGCAAGACAGCAAAGGTGAAATCCAGCAAGACATCCTACTTTATTGCCATGGCAACCCCACCCTGATGAAAAGTAGAAAAACAATAAAACATCTTCAGGAAAAAAAAAAAAAATCAGTGCTATCTACCAAGGGAATTGAGGAAGATGCACTTTAAGGAAGAGCTTGACATTTCCACCATTTGGTGACTCTTTGAAACAAAGGTATGGCTGCAGCTTTTGCAAGCTGTGGAGTTAGAACATACTGTACTTGATAAATTATTTAGTTTGTTTAGCAGCTAAAGTCTGAATTATAAGTGAAAGCTATAGTTACAGATTAGAATCTTTAATGCCACTGTAGCCAGACAGAATACTATTATTGTGATTTTCCTTGATGTCTTCTAACATCTGTCATCCTAGACTAGATTAACACTAGAATCACCTTTCCTGAATTATACTTTCCAGGATGGAGAATATGAGTGTGGGTATGTGTGTGTGTTCCTCACGCAGGCGTGTGTCTGAGTCTGTGTGCCTGGGCTTGTGAAGAGCTGGATGCATTATGCCTGCTCTATCTGACTGCTGGCTGATTTTCACGTGAATTGAAGCAGGGTACATACAGAGCCCATATAGGGGCTGGAGTCAGGGAGCCCAGCAATGAAACAACTGCTCGTAAAGAAAGCAACCACACCTCTCACATCCCTGTACTGATGTGGAACAAGGATGCGGTAACGGAGTGCACAACCCGTGCTGCCAAAGGGGCAGAGCCAGGGCAGGTGAGCTGCTCTCCCACTCTTACTCCAGCACTCCAGAAGGCTCCTGGAATGGACCAACACTGCAGTGGTACCTCCTGCCATTCCCTGCGCTGAGGTATTCCTGTGCAGCAGGGAAGGTGTGATCTATACCTCCCCCAGCCTTAGGGAATCTGATAGAGCAGTTGTGTTTGCCAAATATAATCCTTTAATTTTCATCTGGTATTTGCAAATATTGTTTCTTGTAACTAATTTGCATGGGCAATGGTTATTCTAATTCTGCACAGTAATGAGAAAAGCAATAAGACTATCTTACCAAAGGGCACTTTTAAAACTAAATATATTGCTTTCTGTTTTAAATAGCTTATATCTGATGGTGTTGTTATTGTTTGTATTAACTGTAGCTAAGCCCTTACAGTGGCATCTAGAGATCCTGTTTCAGGTTATAATTCCTGTGTGCAATGTGGTAGGTATATCAAAGAATATAAAAAGTAGAATTTTTCCTATAAATATGATGTCTGTAAGATATGAAAGTGAGAACTTCTAGCAAATCACTCGATTCCCAGTTCAGGGCTTGATGCAATCACCTTCCTGATCTCCATAAATATAATGGATAGGGAGATGAGCGTTATTCCTCAGCCCTGTGTGGTCACCAGTGCTCACACCATGGGGACAGTCTCGCTCTTCAGCACCCACCCAGGCAGTGATGGTCCTTGGAGGACAGAGGGGGAAACGGTCTCCAGAAACAAAGCCCTTGGCTGCCCCACCATGCAGAGCCCTGAGCTCTGCACTGACAGCAGGCAACAGTCCTGGCACATACTCTAAAGGAGACTCAAACTACAGACCTACAGAAAAGCCCATGGAAACAATCTGGCAGACATGAGAACACATTTTTGAAAGGGGTACTGAAGTTTAATCCCTTTGTAACTGGAAGGATAAAAAGCTCAGTTCTGTAGTAAATTCATACCCTTTTTTACTCTGAGGGGAGGCTGTGGCCTTTAGTCTCTACTACATTCATCAGGAACCATGTCAGAGTTTAACACAATACTGCATTAGTGCATGATGTAAAATGAAGTTATGATGACAAGAACTTATAATAAATTTGGTGTGCCTATGGCAATAACTCAGCAGCTGGTGTGTGCCACCCTGTGCAGGGAAAAGCCTATACAGGCTTTTCTTTGAAATAGCAGCAATTCAGAAATACATTGGCTTAAAAAAACCCACAGAGATGACATGCTGTCTGGTTCCAGAGAAAAGAATATTTGGGCTTTTGCAGAACTACTTCATTCATGTGAAAACAAAGCCTACGCCTTGTGGCCAAGGTCATGGAGACTTGGATAATTCACTGAAAGACAGCCCAAACTGTTTTGGAAAGTTGAAGTTGGTTTGGAACAGAATTAACAACAGCTCAAACTTCTTCATTGAGGATATGTCAGGAATAGCTTCCTCCTTGCAGTGAGTGCAACTTTCCTCCTAATATTAATGGGAGATATGGCTTCCTGCATTTCCCATCAATATTAATGAGAGATGCATGTGCCACTAATGTTAATGAGAAACACACATGCGTGTAACTCCCATTAATGATCATTAGACATCCACAGGAGAACCCTCATTAATGCTAATGAGTGTTGCACATATATTTAATTCCCAGCAATATTAGCCTGAGATCTATGTGCATGTATTGCCCATTAGTGTTAATGAAAGACACACATACGTGTGGCTGGAACTGCCATCAGTGTTAACGGCATGTGTGCAGGAACTGACAAAATATACACTTTACCTTGATAACAGGAAGTTGCCCTTGGTGTTTGGGTTCTAGTTCATCTTCAGGAAATGCTTTGCTTTCTGTTAATAATCCAGGTTGTGTGTCACTTGCGCTGTGCTCTAAGCACCATGCCAAATAAAGGCAAAATGCAGAGATTCATTTTCCAGAAAATGTGAAATCTCTATGCCACAGATCAGAGAACAGCAATTTCAGTGGTTTTGCTGGGGTCAGTATGTGGTGAATACATGCTTTGATTCAATGGGGTTTGATCAAAATTGTCTTTCTTAATGACAATAAATCTCACCCAAGGCTGTACTCTGATAGGTACTTGTGCAGCTGTGATCTGCCTTGAACTTGGGTCCTCCCTGCTGTGCTTCCATTGGACCTGTGAAGTCGCTGGCAATTTATTTTACAATTTTTCTTTGGTAGTTAGTTGCTTCTAATCAATTAGAGGCTGTGTGGGAAGGGGGCCTGAGTTGTACCCTTCAGTGAAAGGAGCCAGTGGAATTTACAAATAGAAAATGTCACATATTGGCTGCAGCCTCTGCTATTCCTGAGGATCATTTGTGCAGACATTGAAATTTGCTACATATCTTCCACATTAGCAAAAGCCCATAGATAGTGAGCAGACAAGACCTCAAAATGTTAATTTTAAGATTACTGTCAAAAACATAATTCCCTGCATTTTTTTTTTTTTTTTAGATGTTAGCAGAGCACACCACATCATAACCTCAGAAAACCCCAGAGCTCCTTACCTAGAACAGGTGTAGTTATCTGTGGGCCAACAGCATGCAGAGGCACCTTTGCCTTGCAAAGCAAATGGAGCAGCACCAGAGTAGGGAGGATCACCCCTACTTTGCACCATACACATGGATTGCTTAAGGAAACACCCAGGGAAGGGTGGGCATGTCAGAACTACACCAGTGTAGAGTATCTTGTGTCCTTTTCGTTCCCCTATCTGTTTCAGGACTGGTCTTATTTGTTAAGACTGGGACATAAGTGACTGATCAAAAAGGGAACTTGTCAGCTCAATAAGACTTACCCTCATAAGGAAAGGGAATCTTCTGCATTGCTACACTGTTTTATGCTTAGAAAAACTAAAATGTAACACTGCTGTCTTTGCCAGAGAGGGTCTGTCTACAAAAGATGCTCGTGGTGTTGGTATATCCAGTCTAAGAAATTCCTGCTCCTCAGCTTATCTCTCTCCAGCCCTTTTTTGCCCTCCTTCACTCACCCCAGGGCTCCAGGTCATGCCAGCACTCTTTGTGGGACTGTGCTATGAATTCGACAACTGAAATCAGCTGGTTTAGGGAAAGCACACAGTACCAGGGAGCTCTGCTTGCCTTTTTGTTTTTCTTGTGGCCAGGTGATTTGAATGACCCAACTGACCAAGGGCAGCCTTATCAGGAAAACTGAGGGGATTAAAGACCACTGTGCAAAGACAGGAAGATGCAATTTAGAGAAAGCTGGTTAGCACAAGAGACAAAATCTCACCAAATTGTATTCTCAGGTCCAGTGGTCCATCCTCATGACTCCTGGAGTGAGCAGAAGCCCAGCATCCTCAGGATTTTGAAGGATTAAGGCCACACCTGGATGACAATTAAGAAAAAAATTAAAACCTGTGGCTTATTTTTCCTCTTAATCACTTTTTTCTAGATGCTGCATGACATTCTTCAAGCTACACCTGCTCTTAATTGCTTTATTGCTACCAGTCAGGAAACAAGGGGGTTCCAAGTCAGAGGAGCAAATACAAATGAGAATAAAACAATCCCAAACCCAAACAAAATAGCCACAAAGCCTGCTCCTGAAAGAGCACTTCAATCTAGAAATAAGGAATTAAATTTGGCACAGGGCTTCATGTTAACAGCAGCCTAAAAACGAATAGAAGTCTATCACAAAACCATGACTTAGGGCTCAATTTTCCTTTCTGAGCATGTAACCTTTGTTTACATATTTGCAGCTCTGGGGCTCAGCAGTGTAATCAAGTGCTCCTGCTTTTAATTAAAGGACTAAAATTTGCATATGCAAACTCCCCTCTTACTGGTGTTAATGCCTCAGCAATGCCAGCAGCTTTGAAGGAACTAAGAAAACAATAGAAGGCAGAAATCAAAAATATCCAACAATTAATCAATTTTGTTTCATAAAAGCAAGGGAAGGATCAGAGATGACAATATTAAATATTTCCAGTCCTAAAGCAAACATGAAGTAACTGAGATTCTGGACCATGTTTTAACCATGGAGGTGTTTTCATAGCTAAAATGGAGTCCTTGTCCTGTTAAAGAGCCTGAGGTGAATAACTCAGGATCAAGGTTTTCATTCTGTGGGGAAGCCAGGCACAGGTGAAAACACTGGTAGTCTTGAGAGACTGCTGTTTACAGAAGTGCTCCTCCCTCATGCAGTCTGGAGAGATGCTTCTGCTCTGAGAAGTAAAGCTCTGCACCTCAGGCTTTCCCAGGACACCCCAGCTTGCTGCTTCCCCTTCCTTTTTGGAACACCTCAAACACACAGATCTCCTCTGCAGGGGAACACTGACAAGAATCAATGCAAGACAAAGACAAGTGTGTGTTACTTAAAAAAGACTAAATTTGTGGGCTTAAGATAATGTCATGGAGTTATTCAGACTCACCAGAAAACCTGAGATTTTCAAGCAAGCAAGGGTTACCAGAGGACTGGAGGAAGTTTTGATTTTTTCATGTTAGTTTAACTATGCAATCCTCCAGTAAAATTTAGACTGGAGCATTAAATCCCAGTGGCCTGCCGACATCCAGAAGGCAAGTCTCTCATTTTAAGGAGAGAGACAGAATCTTATGTAATGCTGCTTGGAACAATCTCCCTGTCCATGCAGGTACTCCAGTGGTTAGAAGGGAATGAGGCCTTAGATCTTCCTGAAAGAGCACACCATGGGCATGCCTGCATTAATATTGGAACTGCAACATGCTACAAACTGCTGTACAACAAAATAGGCTCCAGAGGAGCCACTATGGTACATTGAGTAAAATGGGCCCTTTCATAATTGCTCAAGTGCATTTTGACATGATGGACCAGAAATACAGAGCTGGTCTGTTGAATAAACACTGCAGTAAGCTTCAGAGCTGTTACAGCCTATTGAGTAAATAATACAAAGTTTTTAAATGGTCCAAGCATTATTTCCACAATATGACTGAATTGGTTTAGAGAAAACTATTGTGTTGATTCCCAGGCACATCCATGAGTGATTTCCCTTCTCTCCCTTTTTGTTTCACCATTTAGCCTGACTGTTACGCATGACACTTGCATAATGATGCACAGTTCTTTCCAGTCCCTGGGCACAAATTATAAGAAATCTGTTATAAATTCACCCCATGCTAAAGAGGTTTAGCTGCTGTGGGTTTCAAGAACAACCTCAGTAAATATTTTAACATAATCTGGGAGTAGGGAAAATGAAGGTGCTAATGAGAGAGGGAAAGGTATTTTGTAGTAAACTGGGAAGAGATGAAGTGGTCTTTCTCTGCCTACTGCAGACTTTAAATTCCCCTTTATTTTTTGTCCTGTTTTTTGACTTGATTTTTCTTTCCTAGACTAATAATGGAAGGAAACCTTTTCTTAACATTCCATTTCATGATGGAGAGAAAAGACATCTTGATCCATGTCCATCATTAGTCTTGATCATAATTTTATTTCATCCCATGTCTTGAAAAGGCTTACAGAGAATAAAACTAATCACAAGGCTGATTCATCTTCTCTGTGAAACACAATAAATTAAGAGCACACAAAAAATTAACTCCTACAGCAGTTAAAAAAAAGTTTGTTGTGTAATTATCCAGGGCCAACCCATCCATAATTAACATTCTCACAGCCTAGGAACAGCTAAGTTAATAGGGCGGTGTTTTGTTCTCACATCTCTAAATCAGAAGATACTCCTCTAGATTATACAGCTGTAATTGTGAGTCGAATATTTGACTCTGAAATACTTCATGGCCTGTTCTGTGAGCTTTTCTGAGCATTTTCTTGAGCAGATAGCCCTGAGTCTTTCTTGATCCCATGGAGAGCCTCTGCACTGAAGAAACTGAGTAACCCTGCTCACCCAGGAGGCAGGTGAGAGTCCCAGGACCTGAGAGCTGTACAGAGCACTGGAGACTTTTCACAGCCTCCCTTTCACTTAAATGTGAAATAGATGGAAAATAAAGAATAGAAGATATATTAACAGTGTGCTAGTCCCAAAACAAACTGCAGAGATAAACAATAAACCAGGTACTATCTGCTTGATGATCGACAATAGAAATTAAACATAGTCATGTAAGTTTTAAGATAAGGAACCCAGAGTTTCAGAAAGGGAAAAGGCAATGCTTAGACTAAGCCAAAATCCTTTTCTTCTAGTGAAAACAGACAAGCTTCTCCAGAAAGAGACTCACACCTCATCTTGTCACAGAACTCCACCAAACAGGCTGCTAACAGGCTGCTCACAGAAGAAGAAACTATTTTAATTTTCAGACAGTATAAGTTAGATGAGACTAACTGGGGACATGGTTTCAGCAGGTGAGGTTTCAAGAAATACATCCAACATAGCATACGAGGCATCACAGCTTATTGATAAACAACAGTTTCATAGTCCACGTTAGAAGAAAGAATGTAACACCAAAGGGTTCTCAGTTTTTATTGTGTCTTTCAGTTAAGAATAAGAAGTAAACCCAAAGTTTTCCAGATTCCAGAAACTGCTGACCGTATAAAAAGAGAACCATAGTAACACTGAATTTTTATGGAAAGTCTGAAGGAGAGTGCACTTTGAATTACGTTAAGTTTACAATGTATCTTTCAAGCAGCTATAAGGCACAGCTTCCAGCAGTTACCAGATTCGCTGCACAGATATTCAAAAGTATTTTCAATATGGAAAACAGTATTTTATGTATTAAATAATAATCTTTAAAAAAATGCTTAAATAATTACCAAGACTATCTACCAGTTTCATGGTGACTTTACTAATTTTTACTTGGATAACGCTTATCAGTAACTTCACGGTTTTTCCATATAGAAGAAATGATAAATTCTCTTTGGTTACATGGTAAAATAAAACAACCCAAGGTGTTTTACCAGCAAGGCTGTAAATCATGACAATCATCTGTGGGCTTTTTATTTTAATGCCCCATTATGAAGACCATAATGATTTGCAGTGTTTACTAGCATGATTACCTTTCTAACAGAGAAGTCAAAGACCGTGTTTTGGGAATTTTTTTTTTTTACCTGCAAAGAGGATATATGACTTTTCAGGCAAGAGAAACTCATCATTCTTATGGAAAAGATCGTGGACTCCTATATTGTTAGAGTACAGTACAGTTCAGTGAATGGCTTAAGACTGAGAAGACAAAGCTGCGGCACTTCCACATATGCCAAGTCCATCAAACCCCTCTCAACACTAAAAACTGAATTAGTTCTTCCACAGACTGCTATTTCATTTAGCAGAACTCCTGCTTTGTCCTCCACCCATCCACAGCCCCAGGAAGCTTTCCCAAATTCACATGGAAAGGTCTGCTCTGGCCCAGGCAGGCTGAAGCTGGCAAAGCAGACATTAAGTGCCAGAAGCCTTGTGGAACACTGTCCTCAGACACTGCGAAAGCTCTGCTGTCCCTCCTGAGGAAGCCCGGGAAGAATGTGCCACTCACAGAGACAGCTTGGGAGCGGCCAGCCCCTTTGCTGGGCAGTGACAGTGTGTGGGGTGCGCTGTTTATGGCGCGCAAGGCACACGCTCGCCTGGGGTGAACTACAGAAATGCCAGCAGGAGTTTGTGCTGCCAGGGCTCTGTCAGGGCCACCACCAAACGTGATTCGGTGAGATGCTGGCAGACTGCTCCTACCCCACTGAACTCCAGCCTGAGCTGCCCAAGGGACTGGAAAATATGCTGCTTTATCTTTATTTGGCAATTTGTGCATTTAACTACTGATTCAGGATTTCACACCTGTCTGTCACCTGGCCAAAGGGCACTTTATTTTGCAAAAGCTAAATCAGACCTCTTAAGCAGTGTGTATGCCAATACTCTCTTGATTAACTAGTAGTCAATATTCTAGATGTCACCAGTTTCCACGGAGATAGACCCAGTAAAGTGGCTAACCCTATTCAGCGCGGCCCAATTGAGTATACAGTAACAATATTCTACATTTATATAAGCCATCCATCCTCAAGCGCTTCAGATTATTGTGTTCTGATACCGCTGTGGTGAGTGTATCATAACTACCCCCATCTAGCCACACTGACCTACAGCAGTTTTTCTATCATGGATGAAGGAATAATGCTGCAGTGTTTTTGAGACAAACCCATGATATTCTTTTAAAAAAAGGAAAAGAAAAAAAAAGTGATTTTTGAGTTTCTGAATCTCCCTTTGGAAGAAAGACTTTTAGCTTTAAAAGTAATCAGAATAAATCCATGTAATAAAATGCAAAGACTTCAATCAATTTAATTTGAGAAAACAGCCAAGATATCTCTTCCTATCCATAATTCCACAGATCCTGCAGATTAAATATTTCAAAATCTCTTATTTGGACTGCTAAGCTTCCTTTGCCAGTGACTGAATGCTGAATTGCTGTTGGATGTGTTTCCTTCCCTTTAGTACCTAATTTCAGTTTTATTTCCTCTTTGTGCTGTAGAAAGTATTTCTGACTAACCATCTTCTTCTACAGCCCTTCATTTTTTGTTATAATCCTCCATTTTATAAATGCAGAGAATATCTCATCTTCAGCCACATTTTCTAAACAACAGTGGGAATTAAAATGAGGTATTGAATGCTCAGCTATTACCTTTCTCTGCAAGAGTTGTGCAATACTTTATGTATGTGGCATACATAGCATCTTGTTTAGTTGTGGACGGAGTGATGCATTCACTCATAAGAGAGACGCAACAATATATTTGATTGAAATGAGACAGTGAGTTAACAACACTGGTTTAACAAGATTTGACGGCAAGGTACACAAAAATTTACTGCATAAAGAACGGGGTCAGACAAAATTGTCTGGAAGACCGTAAGGTGCATAAAGGACCCCCTTGTATTCCAGTACAATATTTTAAAATGCTTTTATGAAAATAAGTACAGTAAGGTTTTGTGCCTTATTGCCACTTTCCTACTATTCAAAAACGGATGAAGAAGTTTTGCTCAAACTTGCTAAAATGAAAATGTTACTTTTGAGAAGGAATAAGTTCAGAAAGCTGTTTAAGCCCACGTTTAGTTCTGGCATATGGTTACTGTTTGTAGCAAGGGGACTTAATTCCCTCTCAGTGCATTGTTTTTGAATAGAGACATTTCCTGGAATTGAAGCTGAAGTCCCGGAAAGTTTAGCCTCGGAGATAAATGTTTTGGAAGGTTAATAGCCTGTGGAAATAGAGGAGCCCCACATTATGTTTAGCACTCACTCCAGCTGAAAGATGAAATAGAGACTCTCCTCAGCCAGGCACTGAAATGCAGCCACCTGTGGGGAGTAATGTGCCAGCTCTTTAGTGCAACAGTGCAAAACCATTTAAGTGGGAAGTGGAGCGTTATGCTCAGTCCAAAGGGAGTGTTTGCCATTGCTATTACTGAGCAGCATGCCATTCTTCTCCGGGTGGAAGGCACTGTTTGTGTAATGCCATGTTTCAAAAGGATTTGACTCTGGATACACAGGAAATGGGATCCTGCCATCAGTTAATCAATAACTCACTGCCATGGACCAATCTCCCTACTCAGCACGGGAAGAAACCAGCAGAGGCAAGACCATGGACAAAGTGAAAGTGACTCAATGTGAGTGGCCTCTCTAGCAGGGGTACTTTTATTTATAATTGTTTTTTCACTAAACACTGGAAGATTGAAATGTTTGGTACAGGCAAATAGCTTTGAGAATTCTGCTACAGATTAATATCACTGTTTAATTAACCATAAATTTCCCTTCTTTTCCAGAAGATGTAGTTGTCTCTCCTTAATTTGGGAAATTTCTCTTGTAAATTTAAGCTTAACTTTGATCTGAATTTCAACCAAGCCAATTCTATTCACTTTAAAAATAATCTTTATTCTCCCATATCACAAAGGGAGAACTTAGGAGAAGTTTAGCAAGAGACAAAACAACATAAAAGTAAACTGCAGGATTCTAGTTCTCTGAGATGCTTTGTTCAAGGAAACCACACACTATTAGGGTTTAATGTATTAACTGTGGTGCTTTCTTCCAATCTGCTTTTCTTTCCTCAAACCCAAGGAATTTAATTTCCCCAAATTCAGCACACCACCCTGTCTGCCCTCCTGAGCTCTACTATCAGAAGAAAAAGCATAAACATGGTTTAAAAATAGTTAATATGAAAAATTATAAGAGTATGTCTGAAAGTCTCCTTAAATGTTTAGATGCATTTTCACCTGAAGGTGGCAATATTTAATAATATTCTGAAGAAAGAAGCTCCCCATATAGATACCTTTAATTAAAGATTTTATGTTTTTAAGTGAATATCCTACTCCCCCATTATTTTTTCACAATGTGTTGAGAGAGAAATATGATGAGGTATCGTATACTTGTTTCAGGCAATCTTGAACATACGTTATTTTAAATTATTTGCAATTAAAATTAAAGCAAACATACAATATATAAGCCATAACTTTAATAATAAAAATATAAACCTTATATAATAAGCCAACCCTTCCATGCCCTCAATTTAAAAGCAATTTTAAAAGAGATAGGCTATATGTCCCTTTTCACAGTACTACTACCAATATGCTCTTAACTCCAAACCCAAATTGGGGCTGATGCTTTCAAACCAGACCTTGTCTTTATGCTAAGTTATTTCACCTGCACTCAGTACATGCTGTGATTTAGAATGTGATGCACCAGCCAGGCAGGAAGAGGTGGCGTTCTGGGTGCTGTGCTGTGTGATGGCAAGACTGGGGTGCCCTGCACACCAAGGGCAAAGTGCTGTGTGCACTCAACATGGGCACAGTAAATCAGTAAAGAAGCTTGGCCCAAAGCATTTGCTGCAGAAAAAAAGAAATAAGGATTTAAAATATAGTTACTTTCTTTTTTTCCTTAAAGATTTTATAGATTTTTTCTAAAAAGTAAAAAATAAATCTAAATCTACAGACATCTATCTTTGGATTACTACAAAGATACAATTCTATACATTTCCTAATCTTTCTCTCCCTTCATCTTTCACAGATTTCCACAGGGCTCAGTGATTTTTCCTTTGATTTCTGTAAAATTCAGTATTTTCTGCAATCCCATTGATTACTGTCCTTGTGGCTACACGCAGCAAGATATTATACACGGAATTGAAATGTTTTACACAGTCCTGGCTGGTAAGGCTACATCTGCACTGCTCTAAGCATTCCCTACTAGGAAATCATGTTAGATTTAAAGAAAAAAGAACACTTAACTAGGGCAGGCAGCAAACAAAAAAAAAGAAATCCTCCAAGTTCAGAAGACAGCAACTATTGTATTAAAAGTAGTTAGGCAAGAAAGCCAGCTGCTGAATTTGCCCTGTCTAGAGAAAAGATGAAATGATAACAGGCTGTGAGTACTTAAGAAGAATTAATAACAAGAAGGTGGAGGGCGGTGTGGGAGGAATGTTGGCAGCATGGGGAAAGCAGGTAGAGGTGTAGTAATAGCTGAGAATTACTGAAGGGGAAAATGTAGATTAAATAGGACTAAATGAGGGAGGAGGGAGGTAATCTGGCAGAGAGGGTCACTGATTTCAAGGCAAACGTTCATCCCTGAGGATCACCTCAACCCACACTGTTTGCAGAGGCTGGAGCTGGTGGTCCCAGAGCTCTTTTCAGCTCTAATATTTACGGGTCAGATCCCTCCTCTCTCTGACAATAAGTGAAGGAGGAGTGTTCCATACGGAGTGCCCTGCTTCCCTAGGGACTGCCCTGTGTGAGGGATGCAGGGAGCCTGGCTCTGGACACCCTGCTGCTTCTTACACCTTTGCAACAGCTTGCAGCTTTACCCAGGCCCTCCAGCTTGAAAAAGGAAAAGAATCTCTCGCTAACAACAGCTCCTGTTGGCCCCGGGGATGGGCTGATATAGATAAAGCATAAACAAGGACTGGAGAGCAGTTAGTTGGAGTATCATTAGCTGGAGTACCATTAGCTGGAGTACCATTATTTTGACTAGAAAAAGTGCCATTGATGAATTGGTGGCTTAAAAACCAACTAGTTCACATCATTTCTGGCAGAAGGCTGATTCTGCCTTCCTGTCCACCCCTGAGCACCCTGTATTATCCTTCCAAACCAGGAATAAAGGGCATTTAGGAGGGAAGGAGACAAAAATAAGGCTGTAGTCATTTCCTGCCTGCTCTTCCCTCCCACCCATTTGCCTGGCAGAAGGTGTGAACCCTCTGGTGCTCTAGGGAGGGATCTAGTGTGGTGATGCCGTGGGTGCAGAGTGCTGCAGGTTCCCCTCATCTATGGCCTAGGGCACTTTGCTCTTCAAATGATGAGAAATGAAGTACCAAGAGGCTTCATGCTGCCACACTGCCCCTCCCACTCAGCAGGACTGGCTTTGCAAGATTCAAGGATCTAAAACCCCAGTGTCTTGGCTAGAACACCTCATCAGGGCAAAGCACTGCTAAAACTATGGCATACTGTGCAAAGAATACTTTAATAATAAATTTTAACAGAGTCACACGCTCTGATTATTTGTGCTTTAATTATTATGCCTCTCCTCTCCTACTCTGCTGAGTTGTGCCTATTTTCTTTTCAATAAGGACACTTGATGAAGATGAATTAAAACCTGTAATACTTAATTTAGCACAGAATAAAATATTTAGTGAGTTAGTTCATATTCTGATGTGCTAGACAAAATTTTCTTACACCTAACAAAATTAAGGGTCAGTCAAACAGCAAGAATCTGTCAGGTCCAACTCTGGCTGTAATGATCTGTGGTTTTGCCAGGATCTCTTTCACTAAGGAGAATCTCAGTAAATCTTTTTTCTTGGTGAAATCACATTGCAATGTACCTTTGGGTCAGCAGATTCATCTAGTTAATGAGACGTATTTCCAATGCACGTCAGATGGAGGTGGAAGGGTGTTGGGTTTTTTGTTTCATTTTGCATTTCTAAAAATCCTACACAGTAAAAATTCTTTTCCTCTTGGGTTCTCTTGCAGTTAGTTCAGGGCCCTGGAAATAGTTTTATCTTTTATTAACCAGCAGGTCATCTCTATTATCTCAGATGGAACATACTGTCCCATTTACAGCATTGCTCTGAATACATTTTCTGTGTTTCCATATTTCCCTTTTACTAAAAGAACCCACTGTATAAAAACAGAAAAAATAAATTGCAGGTTGAAGAAGCCTTCAGTAAAAAGAAGAAATACTATGGCAGAAGAAACAGGTCATTCCATAAGATTAGTTTACTAAATTTTAATGTATGCTACAGCAGGGTGGCATGAGTCTAATTGGATTTGAAAATTGTGTGAATCTCCTGTAATAAAAGCTATATTTGCCAGGGCAGCTACAGGAAAACATTATTCCTATTGGGTCTTAGATTTAAGGGATAGCAGAATGAAAGAATGAATAACAAGCATTCTACTAAATACCCTTCCACATGACCGGGGGATGCCGTGCAACTTCAAATCACAGTTCCAAAAAACAGGATTTTATTAGGTTTAAGTTGTCTCCTACCAACAACCTCATATTGATAGAATACTCGGGGGGAAGCTTTAAGGAAGATTAGCAAAATAATCCTTTCATGCTGGGAGTTGCATTTCTTCACTTAAATAGCCATTGCAAGCAATGAAAATGCAGGCAAAACTGCCAGTAAAAGAAGATATCCACAGAAGACTGAGTCTAAGTGTTTTCTGGAGTCATCTTAAATTATCTGTTAATGGACAGATATCACACACATTCCATTCTTTCAGAGAAAAGGTATGATCTATATTATAACAGCATTTGTTAACGAAGTCTCACCAACACAGACAATACTGTATTGATGTAACCTGCTATTTAGTTATTTTTCTGGCCAGAGAAAAATGCTATGAAGTTTAGCATTAATATTTTCCCATTTATTTCCTGTTTAATACATTTAGAAACATGCAAAGGAATTGCACATGCACTGTCTAAATCTTGCGAGGGACATAGAGGTTTTCTCACAGCACTTAATAAAGCTGAGCTTTTTCTTAACCCCACCTGCAATGACAGATCAAGGAAATTTTTGTTCTTAAAAGACTGCCTCCAGATAAATTTCTTTCTTTAAAGGACAATGTATAGATAAGAGTTGAGCAGTACCTCTACAGTCAAATGTGAAAACAGCAGTATTTGACCTGGCAACAGTGCTGAATAGAAATACAAATTCTCTTTAAAAGATACCATGCATAAGTAGTTTTACATGAAAATCACTGGCTTGAGTCTGAGTTTTTTTGTCTTCTTTATTTTTTCTTATTCTTGACAGAACAAACCAGGACTAACTCCATTTTCCTACTGCCAGTTCACTGTTTTATTTCTGGTGCAGCAGCCTCCTCTGGGTACAAAGACTCATGAATAAAGAAGCTGATCTCTTGAGGTAGCCATAGGTAACATTGCTATTACCCACTCCTATTCTAGAACAGTCTTGCTGTGAAATCAGCCCCCGAGCAAAGAAGGGAGAGCACTGCCCTGCCCGGGATGTGACACCATCACCCAGGGCGGACCTACGGTCTTTGTGAGAAGTAGTGGGAAAGGACCTCGGGGAGCTTCAGGGTGTGTCAGGCCTTATGGGATACAAAGTAGTGGGGTTTCACCAATGAAAGCGAGGGAATAAAAAGTTTCATTTGCTTCCTACGCAGGAGATTTTTAATCCTAGGCTGAAGGGCCGCAACGCAGAATTTCCACTGCAGAGGAGAATTTTATTTTTTTTTTCCCAGTTAAATGTGAATCCCGACATGTCCATGATGAGACTTTTTCCAAGTAAAAAGTGATCATTTATGGGGAATTCGGGCACCACCTCAGCAAAAGTCCATTTGACCATGTAAGATGCACCAGTGGGGAAGCAGGCCATTTCCCTCTCTTTCTAAACAGCCAAAATCAAAAAGGAGGAAAAAGAACAGTAATAGCAGACCAGGGACATGACTATGATCTAACTGTACTCTTTTATCCTGAGCTCAGTTACTTGACTGCAGTGTACTTTCACGGAGGTCAATACGGGGATGGAATCAAGCCAAATGGATTTACAGCAGCCCATGCCTTCACAGCTCCTGTGAGAAACAGCCCCCGAGTTCCAGAGCAGTTAAAGCCGTACTGTGTCACAGAGCTGGACAGGAGGCAGATCCCATCTCCTGTGTCCCTGTGGGATGCAATCCAGTGAATTTACACCCTTTTTTCTCTGCTACGAAGAGCAGTACTCATTGAGAAAAGACTCGGAGATTGATGGCTGCATCCATCGTTGTGCTCCTCACCACACACAATCTCTACCATTACCACAACGTTAACCTTGAGTACTTTCAGGGGTTGTTGGTTTCTTCAGCCAATGCCAAAAATTCAGACCCTGGGCATTAGCACAGTTTGATCCACCTCCCAAAATGCCCTCTCTGTTGGTCACGAAATCCCCTCATCAATCCCTGCAGGTGCACAGGGTCAGTCCAGTGGCTCAAAGGCACTTGTATTTGCTATTGAGAAAAATCTCTCCCAAGTTCTCCCATCCTCCAATACTCCCCACATTCCAGGGATGGGGAGAATGACCAGGATCTCACAGCAGGCAGTACCAATATCCAGTACTTCCTTTTTTCCTGGCCCAGATCCCACCTTTTACTGTCAGTGAACTTTGAAACTGCCCCTCAGAAGATTCATTACCAACCAACATGACAGCTCTCAGTCAGATGTCAGCAATGATGCCTTTTCAGGCAAATAAAAGCTATATTCCACAGAGATTTTTCAGATGCTGATACATTTAAATGGCAAAACAGTTTAAGGCAAGATAGCCAGTTTTCCAGCTGACTAACCCCAAGTAATAAAAAATCAAAATTGTATTAACCACACTTCACTGTTTTTCATCACTTAAACTTAACAAATGCATATGTAAAAAGATACCGTCTGTAACAGCCACTCTAGGTGAGTGCATGGAAAGCATTAAAAAAGTCCTCATGTGCTGCAGAATATTGCTCTTAACCTATCTATATTAAACTTCTCATAGAGACAAAGTGAAATGGATGTGAATGATGGGGAAAAAAATTTTTTTTGTAGAGATGACTTGTGGCACAGAAAAAGTGTTTCGTTTTGTTTTCTTAAACTGATTAGGAGCGGTCCTGAGTTCGTATTCCCAAAAATAGCCAGTGACACTGTAACTGGTAATTTGAGCTCACCTGAATTAGTCTAATTGTCTCCAACCTAAGTAAACTGAAAATCTTTAATTTCATTTTTTTCCCTTTAAAACATGCATTCTTTATTTGTGTGGTGTCAACTTAGAAAATGCTTCAACCCCTTCTTCTCAAAAGGGAGAAAGAAGGAGGTATGTTTTATTTTGAATATGTGTAAAATAACTCACTGACAAGACACTCTTACTCCTTTCATTTTCAATGCTGATAGAATTTTTATAGACAATTTTCATGAAGATGTAAACCAGCTTTTTAAAAATAGATGTAGCAGAATAAAACTGATGTATGCAAATTTTAAAATTTCAGAATAGCTAATACAATAGAAAGCAGGAAAGGGTCAATAACTGATAGGAAAATATAACTAAAACCAAACAAAAAGCATGGGAATGCTATGCTGAGCTTCCTCACAGAAGATGATGAGACAGTATTTTGATCTCACCACACCAAGTTTGATCTTTCAATTATCTGTAAACATAAAGTTTTATATGACTCTTCAGATAAAATTATTTGGAGAAAAGTGAGATCTTATAAGCATATTATTTCAATAATGCCCACCGGAGGTATTTTTAGAAACTTCTTGCAGTGGATGTTGCTGCACCAAGTCCTTTTTAGTTTTTGAAACTTTTTAAATTAAGCAAAGCATCCTAATTTGTACAATTCATGCTTAGCTATATTACTTATTTCTGCTATCTTTTACTCTTCACATTAGATGACAGCATAAGCTATTGCTATCTTGTTAAACTTTCTACTGATTTAGCACTTCCACTGCTATGGCACTTTAAACCACAGATTTTGGAGTCAGTTTGAAGATAAGACAAGCCTCAGGACAAATTGAATTTGCCCAACATTGGTTGTCCACTGCTTTCACCAGATATTTAATTAGCATTATAGAAAGAAATAATACATTGTTAAGGAAATCACAAGGATATTTGATGATTTATCTGACAGAATATATTTTAAATAATGTTCAAAGGAAAAGGAAATTCATTGTACAAATTGCCATTATTCTTCCTCTGTTAGACCCCATACTGAAAAAAACTAAGAACTAGGTCTTGCATCAACAATAAGGAAGAAATGAATCACAAAAATAAAACACATCTGAAGCAGGTGATTAGAATTAGAAACTTTCCTAGTTTTAATTGGCTACACTCTATTGGAAGGAAGAATAAACAGCCTAATTCCGGGTATTTGGACACCACCACCCAAAACAGTGACTGTACGAGCAAAAGGAAAGGGAGTCTATGGGTTTGGAGGGTCCCTGAGTCAGGACTCAAGCACAGGAGAGGGCAGGGACTGAGCTGATGGTGTGAACAGAGTGCGTGGGTTACACTTCATTTGTGTTCTCTGAGGTGCCGTGCCCCAGTGGAATTTGGCAGTATTTGCAGAGTTGCTCTGCACACACACAGGGAATTGAGGAGGGAGTACAGAACTGACACAAATACAGATTATGATGCAATTACTCACAGTTAAAGATATATTCCAAACTGTGATTTTGCTAAGATGACATAACACCTCCTGTTATTGTCACTTACACGTTATCATCACCGGGACTGTTTTCAATGCTGCACCATCCCAGCCTCACCAGCCTGGGCTGGAAATTGCTCAGCTTGCTGGACACAGAGGCTCATCAGCTGCTCCTTGGCCAAATTCAGTGATGCATGTGATGTGCTCTTCACTAGCTGCCATGTTGTGGTACAAGACATGTGGTGTTGTTAATGTGAAACAGGCAGAATAAAATATACAAGACCTCCATAATTTACCAGAAGGTAATAAATAAACATCACTGCACTCAATTAATTACCTGAATGAGAAATCAGCTCCTAAATACAAAAGACTCGCATTCAGCCAACATATATTTCCATTCCACTATCCTGTCCCATTTTCTGTACCATCCTTATGTTTTCTTTCACTGATCGGTTCTGTCATTCAGCCAAGATCGGGTTCAAAATCTTTTTCTTGCCATTAGTAATGACCCTTTGCATACCCTGGGAAATCATCTTCTTTTTATATAAAAAATACTTCACCAGAGCCTTTGCTGTCAGTAAGGCTGAAGGGACATCTCTACCACCTAATAAATACCGAATAGATTTAGCAAGGAGATTCAGAAAAGTAAGAAAAAAAAAAAAAGCAGATGAAAATGTAGTACAGCATTAAAAAAGAGAGCCCTGAGACTCACTCAGGAGATAAAAGGATTACTTCTATCTTGGAAGCTTTTGAAATGAAGGGTCCAGGTAACCCATGCACCACTGGCACATTTAACTTTCCCGATAGAGTTTTATTTCTCTGGCGTTTTTACAAGACAGAGTTGTTAACTGGACCAGTCATGACGACATTCAAATAATGAGCCCTGCATCAATGAGCCTGGAATAAATTCCAAGATGAGAATACTCCATTACAATTCAATGAAGTGTTATTTTGCTGTAATCCAGTTCACACTTTTATAATTTATCTAGGAGTTTTAGCACTTAGGAATTTTTTTTTTTGTCTACAAAACATTGTTTAAAGTATAAATATTCTCCCCTAGAAAGCAAACTGTCCAACACTTCTAGGATTGGTTGTGATATCTTATATTAAAGTGTTGCAAATTTTCATCTACATCAGATATTAGAAACAATGACGCAAATTAATATAATTATTATAATGGAATAGGTTAATGCAAAAGTGTTACTTCTCACTTTCCCAACTAGGTTTCTATTGACACATCAGGACTCTTCTATATTTAAATAATTAAGGAAATCTGGTAAAACCCTTACTGTACCACTGTATTACATATTTTGACATTTTCTTTGCATGCATTATTAATATTGCCCTTTTTGCCATACTATTTTCTTATTCTTACTTTCAGTAATACAAAATATCTAGAATTTTGGCTAAACACCTTGCCAAATGAGCTAATAAGTTAAAAAGTCCAACTTAGTAGAGTCACAACCAGACAGAGAGGAGACCATTCTGGGTGCGTTTTTGTAGGGAAGAACTCTGACAAAATAATGGGTTTTGCCCATTTACTTCATGCCTTTCAATGAAATGGTCTATCTGCACCTACAGAAAAATGCTTTTATCAGCACATTTCACATCTGCTCTGCACATTGGCAGCACAGCTGTATCAGTGTGCTCTTGTAGCAGAGACAACCTGTCCTTCCCAGCCATGGAGTCAAGGGCAGGCTGCAGTGCCTGTGTCATCTGGCTCTTCCAGAGCATGGACTGAAGTTCCTTCAAAGTCAGGGACCACAGAAAGGGTAATGAGGAAACTTGGAGCGAAATAACCCATTTCAAAGTGAAGTTTGCATCTGGAAGTTTTCAGACACGGTTCAGCACCACTAAACAGAACAAACCCACGAAGGCCCTGCCCACACGTGCTGGAAGCATCTTCCAGGGAGCACTGAGCACCCCGAGCTGCAGAAGGGAGGGAGATCCTGCAATATGGAGCAAGGGACAGAGCTTTGAAAATTGATTCCCAGCTTTGGCTTGTCAAAGTAGATGATCTAGTTGTTTTTATTTAGCGAGGAAGCAGTTGTACAGGAGGTTTGAGGGTCAGGGAGATAACTTGCTTCTGTAAATTATCTAAGGATGGGATGTGGCCCTGAAAGCATCTGTAATTCAATTTCCAAATAGTTTCACTAACAAGTACTGCAACATCTTCTCCATCTTACTGCTTTTCAAGGACTGGTAAAGCTTAAACATTTACTCTGAACTTCCAGGTCACGTAATTCAATTCTCATAAAGAAGCATGCAGAGCACCTGGGTATCATAAAGATGCCAATCCCTAAAGCAGACTTGCATGTAAATGTTGTAAATGTTTCTGTTTGGGGTTTTCTCCCCCAGCATACTGTAATAGGATTTTATTATGATAACGAGGTTTACGAATTGTTCCCATCACAAATTTGGATAGAAAAGCTGAGAAGACTATTTAACTGAAGTTACCATCACGCAAATCTATATAAAGCAATAGTCAAAATGAATTTTCCTGTGAAATAAAAGAGGAATAAGACTCATTTTACTTTGTTCTATCTTATACATAAAGGTACCAGGCATTTTAGAGATAGCACATTACCTATTCCTACATTATCATGAGAAATGAAAAGACTGAACACATGACACCAAGTATGTGCATGTGCAGCTGTTTTCCAGCAGTTACCCTTAAAAATCCTAAAGTGACATAGATGGAAAATACAGAAAATACCTTTTTTTTTTTTCAGTTATGAAGGTCAATGAGTTCACTGAAGTTCCTTTCATCCATATTGTGTGAAAGGAGAATCAGATTAATCAAAAATTAAACCTGGACAAAACCGATCCTTGTGCCAGCTATCTTTAATTGCGAAGTTTCCCCTGATTTAAATACCTCTTAATTTGACTGAAGGCAATAATCAAAATCCTGCCTTCATACCTCACTATCCCTTCAAGTGCACTGTGAAAGCAAATAAAAAATGTACTTAATAGGCTGAGCTATGTATTCTACAGGTCAATAATCTTTAAGGATCAAGAGTGAAAGAAAATGCTGAATTATACCCTGCCAATGACACTGTCTTTCTTGCAACTGCCAAAATACCTGCAGAGGGTTATCTCAAATGCCTCAGCTCATCTCAGTTACAAGGGCAGAGCATGACAAGAGGAACAGATTTGAAAGATCCAAAGAAGAGACTGAAACCAAGAACCTGCATTGAATACAGAAACACTACATAAAATCTATCTAACACATGGGAATATGCTCTGTGCCTACAATGCTGCCGAACTGAACATGGGAAATAAACCTTAAAGATGCTCAGCGTAATTTCACCTGGGAACAAAAAGCCATGGATAACCACTCTGAGGGACTTGGAGAGAAAAGGGCACAAGTTCTTTGGCAAGTGCAGGTGGAAAAAGTGCTTTTGGTGTCATTATGATACCATCCAAAAGCAGATGAATATCCAACCAGACACTTTGACTATGAGCTTTATTAAGAAAATGGTATGCCGTTCAGATAGTTATTCTATTAAAAGGAATTATTCTTATATGCCCCAGTTTCAACTCCCAGCTAACACATCTGAGGTCTTACCAGCAATGCAAAGAAAATCAGAATTTTAACACTAAGAATTTCATTAAGGATTTAAATAATAAAAAATGTTTAGCATCCTCAAAATATCATTCTTCATTAGTCTCAGGAAATACTGGTACAAAAGATCTGTCCCAATGATTTTGAAATAGATAATGAAACATTTGCTCTGTGGGTCCTTTCCAAGAAGCTGCAGAAAGTCAAATGGTGTCAGCGCTGTGGAGAACATCACAGTGCTCTGAAAGTCCCTCAGGAATAAAATCTTTTTCTTTCAATCTTTAGCATAAAACATAGGGACTTGCAGGATGTGAAAAGATGTATTTTCTAATTTTGACATTTTCTTAAATCAGCTCTTCAGCCACTGTTGCCCTTCCTATGGCTTACAAACCCTCACTGTGTTTCTCTCAACAGCTAATTTAAGCTAAATTAATATATTTCATTTTAGTCAGAGGAACAGCTCAAATATATGTGTGAAAAAACAATGTGTTAAGATATTATATTTATATAAATTAGTCTACAAACTAAAATTGGAGTCTTTTTCCCAGTCAGGAAGGTATCCAATGTTTCCACTTACCTGATGGAAGGAAACTCCATCTGTGCCTGAGTCACGCATTCACTGCAGTCAGCAGAAGCTTTGATCGGGTGCAGTTCTCTCACAAACATTTGTTCCTAGATTTGGGGCACTGGGGATGCCCTCAAGGGGCTGCCTCCACGGAACAGGAGGGATCTTTGCTATCACAATTCACCAAACTTGCAACGTAACACTGCACTGAGTACTCCACAGTGGGAGTTTGTCAGGTTTGCCACTCAGAATATATTTTGCCTGTTAGAAAGTGGCATAGTGTCTGTTAGAAATTGAATTTTAATTCTGAGGTTTATAGAAAATAAAAATGTATTTAAACTAAACAAGAAAGAAGCTTGTACTTTCTTTTTTTTTAAATGTTTGAGACTGAGCACTCTCAGACTAGGAACAGAAATAAATACTGCCAGGCAATAACACCCTGATCTAAAGCTGGGGTTGTGACAATGCATGAGGCAAAGCACTGATAACCCTCTCTGGTAAACACACATCTAACCCCGACCAAGTACCTTTATTAAGAAATTCACCCACACACTGAGCAAGCCATTGCTTTCCAGAGCTTAGTAAATTCACATCTATTTACTGTAATATTTTTCAATATAGACTATAATACTCTTAGAAAGCACTGAGATCTGGCCAAGCAGCATTTATTCTTTTACCAGAAGGAATAAAACATTCTATATTGAAGCAAGCATGCAAGTTCTTTTGATAAAAGGTCTTTTGCCAAAATCTGTCATTGCAGTTAATCAGAAAACATTGATAAACATGGTTTGAATTGACCAAATACCCACTGAAAGATGTAGGCAATTTAAAAGATAATATTAGTGTGGAGAAATTTCCCTTTCATGGAATAATCCAGTGGGTAACATCACTGTGCAATACAGGGTTTTTACTGAACTGGGTTTTCAGAAACCCTCTTTCCCTCTTGTGTAAAAATCTTTGAAATTCATTAGCTTTGACTAAAAGAGAAGAAATTATATGACTGAACATATTAGCAAGAAAATAATGAGTAGTATGAAACCTTTAAAAAAACCCCTAGAATTCTATTAAGAAAATTCTATTTTTCCTTTCATACAAAGAGATGACCCCTTACTCTGTACTCCTTTCCTGTCACCCTTGCAAAGTGATCTTAACAGTTACAACAACTCAAATAATCTACATTCACTGCCAGCAACAATGCCAAGTATTTTAAAAAAGAAGAAAAAAGGAAAAGAAGAGAAAAAATAGTCCTTGTGAACTTGAGCAGCTCAATTATGGTGTTACACTGGTCAATCTTCCCAGCCACCTAATTTATGAAGGCCATAACTTACTCAAAGATATAAATCACCACCACATTTTCTAATTCTGTTCTGTATGTTATCTCTCTGTTTTACACTAACACATAAATATCTCCATATTCATAATTCATAGAGACTACTTGTTACTATTTTCAGATGGGTTTGAAGTTTGTATTATGCAAGTACAAGTGTGTCTGCTGAAGTAAGTAAGGGATGAAAATACTGTAATAAAACTGGTTTGGGTGAGGTTCTAAAATCAGAAATTTAAAAACTAAATACTCTCCCAGAATAGAGTTTTGGTGCAGCAGAAGTAATTTCTCTCCTAATGGAGGGTACTTAGAAACAAAAAGAGCTTTTCTTGAATTGACATTTGGTTTATTTGAGAGGGCCATATTTGCTCTGTGATTGGTACATAATACCAGAGCAGGGAAAAATAGAGAACTGACAGAGGTATTTTCAGAAGTCATGAAAGCACTAATGAAAACACCGCAGAATTGCCCATACACATCCTGGTCCTTCCCTAGCAACTGGGGGAGCAAGAGGTCTTGAGTTTAATTTGCTTTTAAGGCAGCACTGTAATACACCATAATTCATTCAGTACTGACTTGAGCTTGACTCACATATTCCTGTGAGGCCACAGGGGAAATGATGGGAGGCTGGAAGGGTGATTTCTCTCCTCCTCCTGCAAACAGCCAGTGGCAGAACTGTCTAAGGTAGCAGAAATGCCAGACACTGAAATAATGCTGGAACGTTACACGAGTGAAGTGAAATGACAAAAGGCAAGGCACAGAGCCCACACCCCCAGTCCGCTCTGCCTTTTAGCCAGAGTCATCTCAAGGGCTTCGTGTAACAAGAGACGACACAACATTTTCAGATGGAAATGTGATTTTCAAGTTGACAGTACAGCTTTAATTAAATGGGAGTCCAAGGAAAGAACATAACACTGGGTAATAAATAGGCTATAAAGGAAGAAAACCACTAGTGTGGATAGCCAAGGAAATTAAGGGAGGGAAGAGGAAAGAGCAAAGGTCATGTGAGACATCTATTACAAAACATCAAGGTTAATGCTACAAGTGGAGGCATAGACAGCCAAAGTGATAGAGATTACGGAAATGATCAAGGAAGCAAAGATCAAACATCAAAGGAAATTGGCAGATTCTTAGTGCATTCTGCACTGACCTGAAAAAGGGAATTTTTGAGTTTTAAAATGCTGTAGCTGAAAAAAATTACACTGAAATATATCGTAGCATTTTAGACAGCGAATTGACTTAAAATGCAAACAGCTACAGAAAGCAATTATTTTAATATTCTACATAAAATTACAGACTCTCTGTCACTTTCTTAAAAACTGTGCCCTAGATTAATATGAACGAAGGCACTTTTGAAGCACCAAACAGGGAACTCATGATTCTCTAAGTGCAGCTCCATATCTGAACACTTCTGCCATTTTCTATTTTTCTTCAAAAACAAGGGGGAAAAAAAAGAAAAAGAAGTAAGAAAATTGCCACCAAAAGTATTTTGGAATTAAGGAAAAACAGAGCCAGGCACCACAGTGCAGTTAGAGCATGAGCTTCTGTGGCTTCCAGTGGGAACCAGGACACCCCTTCAAACACAACACCAGGGCTGTTGTTATTTACTTAATTCAGCTAAGCCAGATCCAATGAGCCACAGTCAGACCCTGAGCAAACACGAATAAAGGACATTTACTGTTCTGGAAGGCTTGGACTGCATGTGTCAGATAAGAAGACATGTTTCTACACCATGTCCAATCTACCTGGTATTAATCCTCCACATATTATTTCAGTCATTATGACATATGTTTAGACAATTATTATTCTTATTAGTGAAACTGTAAAAACCATAGATATGCACACTTGTATGAGTTTTTTTTAACTTATTGTTAGACCGTCAATTTTAGCAGTTATTTTGCCTGACCTTTTCAGTCTGTCTTTCCCTTCTGTCTTCAGTTTTAGATTGTACCTGTAGCTCACATATTGTACTCACAGGTTTTCAGTTCTTTTGCTTGAACCTAGCATTTAACAAGAATTTGCCTTTGAGATCAAAATGAAACACACTAAGACTGACAGTTTCTGACTCAGCCCAACTTTTTTTCTGTATCCTAAGGGCAGAATTTCAAAAGAGCAGCCATATCCCTGCTTCTGTGATTCTAACCATCATTTTCTAAGGAGGATAATATTATCATATCTGCAATTCACCATTTATAGCAAACCTAAAGCCAAGAAAAGCAAGCAAAAGTAATTAAAGAATGTCTGCTTTTTCTTCTAGAGAATTAAAGTCTATTCTTACAAGATTTATATAATCATGCTCTAGTTGCACTTGACTCCAAGTGTTAGATTCCCTGAGGATTTAGGAACAGTGTTACTTGCCTAGGCATTGTCTCCAGGGCACCGTAATGGGAACTGGGAAATCCAGGCTGTTGGAGGCAGGCCTGCTCAATGCCCTCATTGCTGGGATTAAGGGCTCAAGGAAAGGAGCAGAATTATTGTCATTAGCCTCGTCTGAGCACATCACAGCTTAATTTACTGACCAGTTCCACAAAAGGGTTCACAATTACCCGTTGAAGGGCTGAAGTATTAATTCTCTTTGGTGACTGGAGACAAAATCATCCCAGTCTTGCCAGCTTTCTCTGTTTTCCTCTGTTGGCTGCTCCCTTCTCAAAGGGCAGAGTGCAGGCATTGCTCCAGCTCCTGTCCATGCAGGGTGTGCCTCCCTCGGCCTCTGACTGATCACACAGACAGCATCCCACTCACTACCAGGCGCGAGAAAACACTGCCAGGCACAGCAGGGAAGGGAAACGGTGCTCTTTGGCTTTTGAAGAATGTTTAGAAGGATAATATACACACACAGGAGATCAACTGCGCAGAAACTCAGTGGGTGCATGACAGATGCCTGCAAACACTTGAAGGAAATAAGCACTGCTTTAGGAAAGGTACCATTTATCATAAGCATTGGGGAAGCAATGCAAACACTGGATAAATACCTGGGGACCGAGTTCTTTTAACTTGGAGAGTCAGTTCCTACAGAAACATTAAAACATTTGCAATAAGGCATAATTTTAGGAATGTAGTTTGAGGACCTATTTGACTATCACAGAAAACCACTCAGAGACTAAAGAAGTTTGGAATCAAGAGTATTTACAAGTTATTTTCCATCACTTATAATCTTTTTCTTTTTTTCTTCTGCTCTGTAAATGTCAAGAACCATGTGGTAATTTTAAACCTATGCTGTGTCAAGACTTTCTCATGCAAAAAATTAATGCAAGTAATACATTATTTTAATTCCCTTGAACCAGTTTAACTTCACTAGGATGCATTTAGGCAACACAGAAATGGAGTGCAAATGCAAAGAGCTTTGAAAGGAAGGGTCAGTGAACAGTGGTGACAGAAGTAGCCTTTCCAATTTGCTTGGAGAAAATGTTTTATTTCTTGCTAGCCTTCGAAGGAAAACAGTGTCTGTTTTTTTCACTGCAGCCTCAGATAATCAGAAGAAATAAAACTATACCCGCTCCTCTGGGGTAGCCAGAAAACAGAGGTGAATCAACACAGTCCTCAGCTGGTTTGGTTACAGCCTCTCCAAGGCAGAGGGGTCTGTTCAATGTCCTTTCCAGAAGCAAATCCTTTGGCTACTGTGAGAAGGAAAACCTCATGATGATAAATACATTCCTAACAAACCTTTCCATCCCTGTTTTAATGTTGGGTCAATATCCATGATTAAAGTAACCTTTGGATAGTATCTCTATTATTTATTTTTATGACTTAGCTATTTTTGAATAGAGAAGACAGCCAAAGCTATGAATGATGTTGACAGAGCAGCAAAACTTCAGAGATCAAAAAATATTTCTGCTTAGAACTTTCACAAGTCCTTTAATTCTATGTTTACCAGCTCAATTTCCCAAAAACCAGCATCTATTTCTTCTGAAATGATCAAATTCTCATTTTGCAAACCAAAAACTTCAGGAATTTTTTGTATGTAGACATAAAAATCAAATCTACAGAACTATGAACTCAGAAATTATGAACATTCAGTATGCCCTTATATCCTGTTTGAGTAACAGTGATTTTTTTTGTTTCTTTTTTTTTTTATATTATAGCACCTGCAGCTTGTTTTGAGCTCTACATTAGCAAAAATAGTCCCTGCTGCACAAATTTCTTATTTTTGGAAATATTGTATAAATACTGCTAACAAACATTTATTTTGAAGTTGCAACTCTATATGCTTTTTCATTCTATACGTTAAAAAAAAAAAAAAAATCTAGCTTCTCTCATCACCATGAGAGAATTATCCTGGAGGAGAGTCATTCCCCGGGCAGCAGCAAAGAGACCCTCATTTTTCAGCCACTCAATTGCTAAAATGTTTGTCATTATTAGATAACTGGACAGCATCTACACTGAAACAAATAGCAAAGCCACTCTAATCTAGATTTCAGGATATTTAATACTTTCCCCTCATTCCTTAAGTGCACATAAGGCCCATTAGGCCATGAGTCACACAGTAAGCACGAACAGTAAACTTAAACTTATAAAAAAGATGACTCATCGTGTAATTTTATGCATAGGGAATAGAAGCAAGTACTTCAACCACCATCTATCCCAGCAGGGAAAATGTGGGGAAAGGTTTACAGAGAGAGAACAATTTACACAGAAACAAAGATAACATGCTTTAGCACATTAGGACTCTCCATTCTGCATTTCCTGTGATTTTAGGTTGTTCCCATAAGCAGTTACACGGTCAGACACACAGAGCTCTTGCTGGGGCTGTCAGGCCATGAGATGTCTCATCGGCTTATGTGGTCTGTGTGCTTTATTCTGAGCGAGTGCTCACGGAAGGAACTTGCATTAAATTACCCAGATGTAATATTTTGCAAACAGACAGTGAAAATTATGATGAGTGTTCCTAGTTAGCTGATCATCAAGCCATAATAATTTCAGGATAAATTAAGCTATGGATATTATGGAAAAGTAAAGAAGTGCTAGTGCCAGGGATTTTCTGTTGCCTTCTTTTTTTTTTTTTAACAACATGTTGCAGTCAGACAAGAAGGGCAGAATAGATTTGTTTTGCACTTAATCTCTGTTCACTTGTAAGCAAATAAAAGTTTGTCAAAGCTCAGAACAGAAATCCCGGTTTAAACTGAACCTTTCATTACCAGATGGGATTTTCAGTACTGAAGAACAATTTATTTTTGCCAGCTTTGACCCCACTTGTCTTCATCAGGTTACTTTTTGAAAGAAGACTTCTGTGATTACCTTAATGATCTGATTTCAATGGCCCTGAACAGTATTCTCAGAAGTTACACTGCTATCCTGAAAAAAGCAAATGAATAAAGACCACCTTCTCTCCTATGACACTTCTATGAGAAAAATCTTTTATATTCTATGATGCAACTGAACTTAACAAAAAAAAAAAAAAAGAGAGATACACAGACTCACAATAATCTACCTAAATACTGCGTGTTTGCAGACATAATTACGCTAAAAAACCATTTTTACTGTGGCAATTACTAGCCAATGTAGAAAACATTAAAAATGCATAATTTAAAGCATATGGAAATCTTCACTGCTTTGGAGGTCTTTAAATCCATTTTAAAATGAGCAGTGTTCAACACCATTACGAAATATGGACATTCTAATAACACTTCTTATGTTTTGATACCTGGGGCAATTTAAGAAGGTCTTGTTTCTACGGGCTCTATTAGATTAAGTTCTCTGTTTATACATGAACCACAGCAGTTTCAATTTGTGTTTCACAGACACGGCCCTCAAAGCCTTGCTTAAGATTTTAGCTCTGGAGTAATTATGTTTTATAATACATTTGGGCCCTCAAGTTTGAAAGAGGTTGGCATGGCAGATTAGCACATACTGGATTCATTTCATGAATGCACTGGAATTCTTCCACTCTGGCATAAAATGACAAAAATTTCCAGGGATGATGAATTTAGAATTTTAATAGACTGCAATTAATCTTTTGTAGTTTTTTTTTCCCCCCTAAATCTAACATATCTACCTTCCATACTAATTACAAGAGCGGCTGTAACAGGGATATTCTGTCATGCAAAACAACTGTTTCTGGACCTTCTGTAACACAGAAGTGAAGGAATTGGGTTTGGACTACATTTGGAGCCAGGAAATACTGACGTATAATAAATGACATCTAAAGGTTTTTTCTTTTTCTTTTAATATTGGCCCAAAAGAGATGAAGCTAAAGTAGAAGGCTAAAGTAGAAGAGGCATTGTAAAGTTCAGTCCTGCCCTTACTGCCTTCTCTCTCTGGATTTTTGAATTCTAATATCTCTCAGAGCCACATTATCATGTGCTGTATACAAAACTGAGTTTGACACAGGTGTTCTTGTAGCTGCAGGTCCAAGGTTCTTTTGACCAGCTTGAACAGATAACATTTTGCAATACTACCTTTACATTTAAAGGAATTTTTTTTTTTTAGTTTAAGAAGCTGTTCTAAGGAAGCTAAATAGAAACAAAGCACGGATCAATCTACAAAAAATATAATGCACAGAATTGTAGCAAGAATGAGAGACATTTCATATATCAGTTTTCAGACTGTTCAAACACTAACCTCATTAAAACCCCCCATGAAAGGGAAGTATTAAGTGTTTTTGCCATCTCTGGCAGCAGTTAATAATCACAGAATCCATTTAGGAATCCACCTAGATTTTGCACAAAGGTGGGAAGAAGCAGCATGAGAAGAGGTGGATCAAAGGACAGAACCCCTGCCCAGGCTGGGCAGATGTCAGAGAGATGACAAGAACTCTGGTAGCTCAGCTGCCTCTTTTGGGCTCTGACTGCCAGCCAGGGAGAACATCTGCATCTAAATCTCACCCAAAGCTCCCCAGGAACAAACAAACAAACAACGAAATGAAATGCATTCCTTGAGCCCTGCTGCGGATGGCAGGGGAGAAGAGAAGAGCCTCCAGATGCCTACAGCAAGCAAGGATCTGGAACTTAAGCACCCATTTTTTCTCAGGGACAAGTTATCCCATGCATGCATTTTGAGCTATCTCAGACATCGTTTTGAGGAACTGGAGGCAGCTGCAGCCTCTTCTAATTTAAAATAAAAATGTGACACACAATGGCTCTAAAAATTCAGCTCCTCAGTTTCATGCAGTACAGAAAAGGAGACTCTAAGAATTGTGATACAACCCTGTCATGTCAGCTTTTGGCTTGGTTTATTTTCTTTTTCTTTTAGAGGGAGTGTGTTTGTCTGAGATCTTTTCCCTGCTATTATATTTTAATTAAAATGAAGTATTTAATGTGAAATCCAGTATTTTCTACCTACGTATAAGAATTTTAAATAAAGCATGAAGTTCTAAAATTAAGTGTAGACATGTGGACTGGCTTGTCCTTTTAAAATGTTTTATTTATTTCACCATCAGTAGTCTGACTGAGCAGGAATCAACTTTTTCACCTGATATTCCTTATCCAAATTGACTGAGTCCAGAGCAATCCTTAACACAGAAACTCCTGCTTTTTCTGAGGCAGCACAGTGACTTTTTCTGACTGTCCTAATTTAGTTCCAGTGAATGAGGGGAGCCCAATGATGCACTGCAGGCCCAGGCCTGGTTTAGTCACAGACCAACTGTGCAAAGTAGTTAAAAACTGCAACAAAGTCAGAACAAAAGTGTTTCCTGGGTGTTTATGCACATCTCATATCTGTCTAGATGCAATACAGAAACTAAATTAATTTCAAAACCAGCTTCTTGACAGTGATTATTTCTGGTGGAGGAGCACCTTTTTTTTTTCAGTACTGTGAAAATGTCTATGGCTTGTTTTTTCTTTTTTACAAAATACAGCCTTAGTATGAGGCTCTTTCTAAGGTGATTCAACCAATATCTTCAAAAAAATAGATTTATCAAACCTTCAGGAATAATTCCCTGGACTCTCCAAGAAAGCTCACTGTTGCCTTTCCAGGTTTCCTGCACTCATGCAGCCTCTCAGATGATTTGATAACGACGGTGTTTTGTCATTTGGCTGAAGTTAAGGGGCACTACTGCAGCTCTTAACAAACCTGGGCAAGATCACAGAGCAGCAGACTGATTTGGATCAGATCCCATCCTGCAGCTGGCAGAGGCTGCATGGTCTGGCATCCACTGATTGATGAGAAGGCAACATATAAAATCTTTCATGTTGGACACTGTATACAGCAGTAGGGATCCTGGAGCCACATTTACCGTATCACTGCCTGTTACAGTAATTATTAATTACTGTGCTTAGTCTGAGCTGCTGCTCTGAAATGACACCACAGGATGGGTATGGTGAAACTGCACACCTCGAGGCATCTGTGGACACAACAGAAGCAACCTTAGTATTTAGTGAAGGATCTGACGATTTATTTTTCTCACTACATGCCAAATAAACTACCTGTATTAATATTAAAGTACTTCTTTCTACTTTATTTTTGCCCATACCACCCTAAATATTATATCACATTTGAACCTCATCTTTGGCAATAAGGACAGAATAGCTGAAAGGAAGAAGAAAAAAAAAGAAATACAGGTAAAATTCCTTTTCATTAGAAGAGCTTCCATTCCTTCTAACGTTGATCAAATAAAATTCTGACTACTGGGCATGGTCATAAACTAAAACACAAGCAGTTTCACCTCAACATGAAGAAGAACTTCTTTCTGCTGAGGGCGGCAGAGCCCCGGAACAGCTGCGCAGGGAGGTGATGGTGTCTCCCTCTCTGGAGACACTCAAATTCTATCCGGACACATTCCTGTGTCACCTGCTCCAGGGGACCTTGCCTTGGCAGGGGGGTTGGACTGCACAATATCCAGATATTAAACCCTAACAATTCTGTGATTCTGTGAAAAGATGGCTGTGGGACTGCTCATACCTGAAAGTTACAAAACTTCCAATGGTGCATAAGGAGCAGGAAAAAAGTCACAAATCTAGGCATCATAAACAGTCACAGGTCTGGCCATATCCCACCATGCCAGTGCTGAAGGTTTGCCATCTTTCACACAGAGCCCAGCAAGGGGCAGTTTTCTGACAGCTGTTCTGAGCAGGATTCACAAACTTTCAAAATCTTCAAACCTGTTCACTTCATTGCAGAAAATATCATTTTTCAGTTGTTACTGGTGAAAAAGTTGGCTCTACAATGAAATAGCCCACAGAGCCGTTCGTTTGCATAGTGAGGCACCCTTTGAAGATTCCTTTACTCTTTTTTCCCTTTGATTAAGGCCCAGATCTAACACTCAGTCTCCCAAGGTCTATTTGTGAGAGCAACTGGCCTCTGTATCTTGAGAAAAACTTCAGAAGTGGGTTCTTGGAAAGTGCCCCAGCAAGGGAAGTCACGACAAAAGACAGCTAAAAATACAGTGTTAGATTTTCTTAAATTAATCTCTGATTGTCTCAGAAAAGACTGGGTAGAAAATGGTTTATAGTGATGGTCTCTGAACATCAGTAATCCAATTTTTCCTATAATTTTTCTGCTGTACTTCTACTTATTTAGTCAGCTGTTGAAATAAAAAAAAAAAAAGTAGCCCTGTATTTGTGATTTTGTCTCCTGTCCAACAGGCAAAATTCCAACCTAGTCCTGCCCTCTTGTGCCACTGCTCTTGCACACAACAGATCCCACAAAACCTCCACCTCACACACCCAGAGAACCAAAGAGTCAGCAGTACCAACAGCACTGAATTAATCTGTTGCACTGGGACAAAACTCCATCTTTCCACATTCCTGGTTTTATATTCTGGATATTTTTCTTGGCTGATATAAATATCTACCACAGCTGGCAGAGCTCAAACCTGCTGTAGTTCCAACTATGTCTCAGAGCTCTCCATGCAAGAAATCAATAAAACTGATTAATGAAAAGCATCATTCATCAAATCTAGCTCTTGGATAGAGCACTGCAGTTGATAAAATAACTTAGTTGTCTTATCCTTTAGCTAACTGTCTCGTGTGTGGCACAGCGGATTAATTGATTGTTTGCCAGTACTCACACTTTTTGTATGTTTTAACTAGCAAGAAGATATTGTGAAGAGATCCATTTTAAGGCTTTAATTATAATAAAAACACTATGCTGTAAAAATAGGAATTAATTCTGGCAAAGAATAAATCTATGAACAATATTCTCAATTGTTTTTGGTGGACAACACAACATTAAGTAAAACTTAAAATCTGGTGACAAGGAATGATAATACACATGGGCAAAGGTAATAAAAGCCTAAAATAATATCATGTTCAGTTAGTTATATTACTCTTTGACTGTTAAAATGTTAACATGATGATAATCAATCTTAAATCAATTACCGTGTAATTGCTGAGTCGATAAGAGCACAGTTAAATATTGATAAGTCTCTAAAAGCTCTATCAGGACATATTGACAACTGGAGAAATGAATGCAGGCCTGTGCAGAGGAAAGCCTGACTTGCATGGCTTTGATGGAAGGCAGCGCGAGGCTGAGTTTACATTCTTATTACCAGCTAGAGGTGGCGATCGATACAGGCTGCCTCTGCCCTGTCAGCATGGAGCAGGGAAGATGTCTAGGTGTTATTTCCACTCTTTTCATCTTTACAGCACTGTGGAGATGACCAGCTAACATCCTGTGCAGCAGAGGACAAAGGACTCAACAATCCAAAGATTTTAAAAAAAATAAAAATCAAGTGATATGAGAAAAAAAAGCTATTTATGTCCAGAAGGGTCACTGCTGTTTCTGCTTAGCATTCTCTGATGGTTGCTAAGGTAGAGCAGCCTGCAGGAACACTCACTGGAGTGGCTGTGCTTATAAATTATGAATTAAGAGTTTTTTTATTTTGAAGGATATCAGCAAAATAGCTCCGAAGATTTACACCATCTTTTACAAAATTACAGAGACAAGACACATTTTAATAAGACCCAGCTTTGTTTTACGATGCTGTTTATCAAAGGAATCACCAGTTCTGTTCCATGAAAGTGGAATAGTCATCCCTATCCTCCTGTTCTTCAGCTTATGAAAACTCTTTGTTTCTACAATACTGAGCTACTTGTGTTCCATTTGTTTAATGAAGTCATTATGTTGAAGAAAATACCCTTTACTATTTCTTTTGTATCTATGAGTGGGTGAACAATTGGTATCTAGACACTAATATTCTTTGAATGAAACATGCTCAGTTTTATCTGCAGCCAGCAGCAAAATATAAAGAAACAGAGAACAAAACTATTTGGTTTTGGATTTGGGTCAGATAAGATACAATATTATAGTAAGCTCCAGTAGCAGTAGCTGGTAAGGTTAAGTCAGGAGTGCCATTATAACTTTCTGTTTCTTTCATTCAGATAACTTTTTGAAATATTCTCCTTCTCTGGTGATACGTTCCTGCTTTGTGCCAGCCCAGGGGCAAACAGCTTTTAGCAGGTTTCAGCTAAAACTGTGCAGCCACTTCCCTTCACTGAAAGAATAATTTTCACTTCCCTCTTAACCCCTTAATACATATTCAAGGCAAAGTTTTGTTCTTGCAGCAATGGCTGAGTGAACCTTTCAGGCCAGCCCCCGTGGCTCATTTTCTATCTGCCCTTTCAGCCTGGCAAAACGTGTGAGGAGCATCTTCCTCCACCTGCCGGAGTCAGCAGCAGACATTGCCTTCAAAATTGCTCCAGAATCCTGACAAGCCCTGAAAATCTGCCAGCTGAGGAGAAGCCTTCTGAAAGCCCTGTCCCCGCAGCATTTTCCAGGTCTTCAGGACTCCTCAAGGTCTCCAATTTTCCTTTTGTCTCAGGAGCCTCAAACACTTCCATTTGTCTCAGAAACACACAAGGGCTCGTGGTTTTGCTTGGTATTGCACTGTTCAGCAAATAAAGGACAAATGGCCCTCAAACCAGTGACCCTTTAGCTCCACAAGGCTTAAATGACATTTTACAAGATGTGCAACTGAGAACACTCTTGTGCAGATAACTAAATTGAAGTTTGTTGCTCACTGAATAACAAAATATGTTTTTATAACCCATTTACATTACTGAATTTGCTCCTTATAAGGGGAAAAAAAGAAGCATTTATAAGTTCAATTTTATTTCCATCACTTATTTCTTCTGCAAGCTTCAAGAATGAGGAAGTCCATTTTTGCCTGGAAGGATGGTGGTTCTGGGTGTGGAACAAATGACATCCTCAGCAGGAAAAACAGCCCTAACTGATGACCAGGCTGAGGCCAAGACACAGCACACACCTTACAGATACCTCACTGAGATATGAGATAGATTTTGGTTACTGTTACATTTATGCGACTACTCTATTGCAACACAATGTGCAAAGCAGCAGCCTAAAATTCAGGAATGCAGCCTGTGTGGATGCAGGCAGTGTGCTGGGGCTCGGACAGGCAGGACAAGCGAAGCTCCATGGCTGAGGATTACCCCTCTCTGTGCAGGTTCCTCTGTGCAGAGTGGGCACAGACACATCTGCACGACTGAGACTCCAGCGTCCTATTGAGATTCAGGATGTGAGTGGGGCTGTTTTCTAGCAGGAATAGACTTTCTCTATCAATCACTGCCATTAATGAAAAAGTCACTCTAATGTGGAAGAGCGTTACTATTTCAAAGAGGCAGAAATTTTTTTAAATGTCAAATACTTTTGATAAGTCTATTAAAAAACTCAACCTGTGTCAGACTACAGACTGGTTTTATCAATTGTTTGGACATGTTACATGATAACTTATTATGATTTAGGAATCATTCGCAAAAATGAAACAATAAATTATAGATTAATGTCTCTGTTAATGAGATCTCCCTTTTAATTAAAGCTCTTTAGCAGATGAAACAGATAGGAGTTCAATAGTCTCCAACTTTTCTACGTTTCCATCTACAACAAAGCACGCACTTCTTAAAAAGTGAAATCTAAACGTGATGTACTTACTCAGATATGCAGTAAGTAGCATTTTTATTGATAAAACAAATAAAATTGACATGGAATTTTCAGGGCCGGTCTCAAACAAAAATTATCAATTATCCCTCAGCTTTTTCTTTTTCCCAGTGTACACTTTGACTAGGAAGGCTATAGAGTTGACTCATGCTCTCTAAATTCTCCAAGTATGTCTATATGCTTTAAAAAATATGCAAGACCGATGTATTTAACCTCATTTGGAAAAATAAAAAACCTACAGTTCAGAGTTTCTGAGATTATTTAAACAGCAGACTGATTACCTTTGAGGAGAGAATTGGTTATTTCAGCCAGCATGCTTTTTTAATGAAAAACCTGATGGTCAAAAAAGGAGATGTGAAACTGTGGAGTTTGAAAATTTCTAACCAGTGTGGAGATCACCTTCAAATCTGCCTTTGTCACTCACTCCTCATTAACATAAGCTTCACATATTGAAAAAGAAAGTGGATTTTAAAATGTAAGTTTTAATACATTCTTACTATTAAAATATGCCATATGTAATTTGGGATATGCAGCTAAGCCACGTTACAATTAGAACTGCCCAACCTTCTAAAATATTCTGATTTTCAGTGTCTGATATTACAGTGCTAGTGCTGCATTAATGTAGCATTTTGAAGCTCAAATTGTTTGTATTTATCATTAAATTTCTCGAAGTGGTTCTGTACTCCTTTAGAAGTGTGAAGAAGTATTCTATATATACCCCTGCTAGTACTCCTGCTAGGCCTTTGCTTTTCAAAGGCTGACTGCAAACCCAAAAGAGGCGCGACACTCTTCTTTACAGACGTGACAGGGAATCTGTTCAATATTTATGACCTTCAGATGTAAAAATGCTCTTTATCAGCTCCTGTTTTACATTCTATTCAGCTGAAGTCACACCACAGGTCAGCAAAAGAGACTATCACTAGTGTAAGATAAATGAGCAGCTAACAGCACATGGGAAAGGCTGCAAGTATCATAGTACTCTAAGTGGATAAAGTGTAGGATTTGCTTTTACAGGAAAAGACAAAGTCCTTGGAAAATTACTAATAAGGAGTGAATTAATTTGTCCTTCACACAAAACACCTACTTGAGTAAGAAAGAGAGAGGATGAGCTTCAGCTGTGTCATTTTTAAGGAAAATTACAGATGGGAGTTGAGCTGTCGCATTCAAGGCTACATCTTGCAGCGTTTGTCAGACATGCAGACCTTCTTCTGCTGGTGTCCCTATCGCTCTGGGCCTTGGCATGTGCACCTTCCAAATATTACGGTTTTGACAAAAATACAAAGTCTGCTTTTGGCCCAGCTGCTTCAGTGCAGGGCAAGGAGCAGAACACAGTGGGGTCTGCGCGTCAGCCGGGGTCAGCAGCACACCGCTGGGGAAAGCCTATGCAAACAGCCCATTTTTACTGACATAATGCTAAATTCAGGGAGATTCACCCTCCATAGGGACAATCTGTCTTTAATGAACTACGCTGGTCTGAATCCCAGGCAGTTAAAATCAGAAGACCCCACACTGAGGGATACAAGGCTCATAAAGGTGCTTTAATAGCATTAAATAAATTTTGCAGAAAGCAGTAGGAAGGGTTCTACTGTTAATCAAGTAACACTTCTTTTTCTTTTTTAAGAACTCCTACCAAAATTGAAGTTTTTGTTTAATACATTTGTAATTGCCTTTTCTATCTGTCTGGAAAGCAAAACTACACAAGCCTTGGAATCAGTGGGTCAGCTTGTCAGGAGCAGGAAAGCTGTCTAATGCTATTCCAGCAGCACTGTAAAGGGGTTGGACACTTTTATGTTCCCCTGCACAAGGATCATATAAGGCCTGTGCTTTTTCAGCAATATACTTCATCATATGAATGTCCAGAAAAATAAGGACTCTTCCAAAGGTAGAAATACTTTCCATTCCAAAGGAGGCAAGAGATGCTGTTCTCCTCAGGTTCTGCTAAGCAAGGCTAAAAAGGTGATCTTTTTTCAGTTAAAGGGTATTCTTTCCCACAGAGTTAAGAGAGAAATTAATGTATGTATTAATTATCCAATATTGCTGAGGCCTCACAAGAAACACATGCTAAAAACCAGTGTTGGGCTTGAGGGGATGCTACTGTCTTTCCTGCCACATGTACATTATCTAATAGCACTGCTAAGGACTTCAGATCTCTTCCTAGGTCATCTTTTCAAATCACAGGTGAGTGGAATGATTTTGCAGTGTAAGAGTTGGCCATGGGTAAGTCAATGTAGTTCCTTTTCACCAGGGAACATTTGTCATCTGTTTTTGTTGGCAGTGAGCAGCCCCAGTGCACACGTGCAACTTTTTACAGATAAAAGCAGGAGCGGACAGGAGGTACAAGATAAAGCACTATACTAGAAAAGATTTTAAACATTCCAGGAGAACTCTGTCTTAGCAAATCTGTTAATTGAAAATGAAAATTCAGATTATTACCTCATCGTCACTGTAGCAATTTTTTAACAAGATAAATCTGCTCCAGGTCTCTGCACAAAACAAAGCATTTGTCATTTTTTTATTCATCACCCATTTTCTCTCAAGGCATATTCAATCATTTATTTCAGGCACTAATCATTTAAGGCTATAAAATTGATTCAAAATAGAAGCAAGTGTACAGGTATATACTGACTTTGCCTACAGAATACTAATGCATTCAACTGCACAGAGTTTTTCATGGTAGATTTTGACTTGACTTTGAGGAAAGGCTAAACACAGCATTCCTGACTAAGTTAATGCTAGGTATCCACAGGTATATCACAGGGAGAATGTGTAGTTGGGGTTTAAGCTGAGAAACTTCAAGAAAAATTCACTTCAGGACGTTTTTTAGTACCCGCATAAATAGCAGTTGCTGTTTAAAATCTGTCATGGTATTTCAGCTTTGTATACTGAAGAGCCCCAAGCAAAAAAATCTCCAAATGTGCCTTCTAGTCATTTTTTCTAATAGCGTGCTAATTATGCAGAAAGCATGCTGGAAATTGCTACACTGAACATCTTGGTGCACTCTATATTTTCCTCTCTGAAAAGCACTGAAAACTGAGCTGTTTTCAGTATCAGTGGCAGTGAAATTTTCCAATAATGATCCCAACAAGCCCTTCCCTAGGTATCCACTGTGGAGACTGGGCTTTCTCCAGAGGCAGTCTTCATTCCCACAGCCACAGGAGCCCACACACCCTGCCCATGCCACCAGGGATGTGTCACAGAGAGCATGACACAATCCTAAATTTGGCTTTTGGGCTGGTGGCCCCTGCACCAGGCTTGAGATCAGTGTGATTAGAAGAGCCAACTGCTTCCTGCAAACTCTGCCCCGGGAAGTCTGACATGGCTGAGATCCTGAACATAGAGGGAAAATCTGATTATGTGCCTTCAAAACCAGCCAGGAGATCTGTGTTCTGGGTGTTGGGCGCACTGAAAGCAGTGTTGTGACCCTGGCCAGCAGGAGGAAAGAAACTTCCTTAGCATGCTGACCCCTGTATGACATCTGGGCTGCAGTACAACGATGACAAAGAGGGCAAGCACCTTTCTGAACCATTATTTGGGACGACAGCTGAACATATCTGATTTGTATGAGCTCTGCTGGTTTACTGTCCGTAAGTTTGGGTCTGTATCGAGATATGTCTCATCTATGGCCCCCTACCATCAAACCAGTTTGCTTGCAGATTAGACTGGGCTTACCCTATCTGACATCACTCTAGGGTGCTCCCACAACTTCATAGTTTCCTGATGCCTGCAATGCTGTTATTTAATATTTCAATATGTTTTTAGATATTCACGCCAAGTGACAAGTTGGGCAATACAAGAAAGTAATCAATTTATTTTACATATAGATGCTAGATCTGCTTTTCTCTACCATGTCTCTTTTGCCCCTCAAGATACCTTCAGCTAGTTCCTTAAGAGCTCTGCCCCAAGTTTGCTTTTTGTTTTGGTTGACTTCAATACCTCTGATTTCTCTAAAATTATCCTGCAGTCTATTCTTTCCTCAACTTTGGAATATCCTCCTGATCCTTTTTTCTTAGTTTTACTACTATCAAACATCTAGTAACACATTAAAGCATTCTGTAAATGCTCTCTTGCTGCTGACTTAATGTTCAATATTTTCCACATCATCCATTATTTGTTGCCTCTTAAATAGCAGACATCCACAAGTCTTTCCTCTGGTTGTAGTGAAATTATTCTCTTTGATTCATGGGCAGTACATTGTAGCTAAGAACCTCTACTGCTCAGAACACTTAGACAAAAGCTACGCAAGAGGAGCTCCACTTTCATCTTCAAAACTTTCCTTGATCTGCAAACATTAGGGAGGATTACCTAACACATTTTTACATTAAGAACAAAGACTAAAAATGGGAAAGTCCAAATGCCTGAAAATAAAACAACATGGACCACTGTCAAATCCATTAATTGAGTGGTCATTTCCATTACGTTGTGGCTTTTCTTTAATTTACTCCACATTGCTGTACTTTGTGGCTTTTTCCTGAGGATTTAATTTTGTTCGACCTCAACTTTGTACAGTAGTAAGAGTATTTTCAATACAATAATTAATTTTTCAGCTTTGTATTGCTTTTTCCATCTTTTATCAATGACCTCCATGTTGCTACACGGAGAAATTTTTGCACATGACACTGACAGAACAGCTTTTTGTCAGGCCCAGTGATAGCAGCTAGAAAAAGGACATTTTACATTAATGATAAAGGTCCTCACAACAACATTAGAACCAAATTGCTTACCTTCACTTTCACCTGCTTTTGATTCTGTTCTCTAGTGTGGCAATTAGATACACAAACACCAATGTACTGCATTTGTAGAAGAACAGAGCCCAAAAATACACCTGGGTTTTGTTAACTTCGTATGCTTGTTTTTGTTTTTTCACCATGCACTCATTATGGTAAATTCTACCTGGCTGTACTACCTTTCCATAAAAAAAGATAATGAAATCACTAACTGCTCCTGATTTTCAACTGAGCTAGAAACCACATGCATAGTTTATAGAAGGTAGGAATAGGAGCTGGAAAGGGGAGGTGTTTTTGAAGGATATGCTTACACCTGGTTTATGTGTGACAGTGTTGGCCTGGAGAGAATACAGTGCAGCTGTGAACCATAGAGATTCATCAGAGTTCTTGTGAACTTAAAATGTACACACATGAAGAAAGGTATTTCATGTCTGCAATTAGCTATCATTGCTTCCATGGCCAGTAGTACCCCTCTATTAGGGATTATCTTAGGATAAATAGAAAGAGTTTGGATCCATATTACAAAGACGCACAGAGAGAAAAAGGAATAATTGCCAGCACTTACTGTTATTTTGAGCAGTAACAGGCTAGAAAACAGAAGGAGCTGCAGTTTCCTTTTATAGGCAAATTGGTTTATGACCAATACTTAGGAAAGACAGAAAATTCCCTTTGCTTCTCAGTTAATTTTGATCTCACTGGACTGCTTGTACAACACCACCATGCTAATATGAAGAGAGACATCATCTGGTCCGTGTAGGCAGGGTACACTTGTCAGTGTTTATGATTACAGAAGTCAAGCTGCTTTCAAGTCACATTCAGAAATGCTGAAAATGTGCGTCTTTTGATAGCCTGCCAGTAGTGTATAGATATATAACCAGTATGGTTACAGCACATCATAAAATTTTATTTCCTGCAGATTTGTCTGCCACAGAACATTTACTCGCTGTCAAAAAGGTAAAAAAATATGCTAACAGCTCTGGGTTTCCACTACACACTCTGAAATTTCTGAAACCATCCCTACAGCTACTATTTTTTTCCTTCTTGCAGCATTTGATGTACTCTACTTTTGATGTACGAGGAGAATTTATCTTTAGAAATGGATTATTTTCATATTGGTATCTAGGGAACAGCAGCTTCTGGAGATACGATTTAATTTGGGGCTCCTCCATGAGGCTTAGGCACAAGCCTGCCGCATGGCTCTGCACATCATCTCTTTCTGGAGAGAGCCTCAGCCAGGAGCGACATTTCCCTGGTTTATTGGATCCAGGTATTGCTGCACTCGAGCCTGTTTGAGCAGAGGTGAATACAGAGCAGAGCCACTGCCAGCTCAGTTGTTTCACGGTTGCCAAATGCAGGGACCAAGAAGCCTCTCCAGGCTACCTGATGGAGCAAGGGCTTTTGTGCCTTGTCTTGGGACTCCTGGCACAGAGGTCAGCTGAAGGCTGAGCAGGGGCCTCAGCTGCCAAGCAGTAAAAATTAATTAGAGACCAACCCTGAGCCACCAGCATTAATTCCAGTGGGAAAACAGCACTCCTTCAACTTTGTAGGAGCTTTACTGAAGTCATCCTGTATCATCAAATCAGCTGAAGATCTTTACGCCACATCTGTTAATACCAGAGCCCTTCGTACAGTCGGGCATTGCCTCCTACCATGCCATAAAACAACCCAGGTGTGATCCCACTGCAGACATTGGCAAGACTGGGTTTTTTCCTGCTTTTACTCAGACTATCCCCCCAGTGTAAGTAGGTAAATCCTGCAGCCATTAAGGATTTCTTGAACAGCTCTGGCCATACTGTAATCCTCTCCTTGCTAGAGTTTTAATGAAAACAGCTTTCTCTCATTATGTGTGTGGCACAGAACTCTTGTGGAAGGAACATCTCACATGATTTGCTTCTAATTAAATTTTCTTTCCGTCCAACAATATGCAGCAAATAAGGTCTGACAGGTAAAGGTTTTCCAGTTCTAGATGTTTTTGTGTTGAAAGAGGAAATCCACAATTCCAAAAAGCCTGAACAGACAAAACCCTCAAAATACTTCCTAACTGAATGTTTAATTTTAACCTTAAACCTCTTAGTACATTCCACACAGGAAACATCAGAATTATACATTTAAATGAAATCATTTATTACAACAGATTTCCCAGAGGACTGTTTTCCGAAGAAAAATGATTAGTTTTAGTGAACCAACAGCTTCTAGCATTTTTTTTTCTGAAAAATTCCCAAGCAAGTTTAATCAAATAATAGTAATACCACTTCTGAACTCCATTTGTGTGCCTTTGCTTTCTCCTAAGTAAATGGAAAGCTCCCAAGACTGTAGAGAGGACAAACCCCCAATTTTGAGCATTTGGAAGAGGAAACACAACAGAAACCAGGGCGCTCCTGAGAGTGCACATACAACCACCCCCTCACTGCATCTGCCCACACAGCAGTGCAGTCTGCTATCTGCAACTGCATTGAAGCCACAGACTCATTCAGACTGAAAAACCCTTTAAGATCATCAAATCCAACCATTAACCCAGCCCTGCCAAGGCCACCAGTGAGCCCCGTCTCTAAGTACCACATCAATACGTCTTTAAATACTGCCAGGGGTGTTGACCTCACTGCTTTCCCAGGCAGCCCATTCCACGCAGCTAATAATTTTACAATTAAAAACTAAAGAGTTTTTCAACTACAGACAGCTGCAAAAGAAATCAGCTGGAAGAGTTTTCACCAACCTGGGTTGAAAGTATTTGTGTCTCTGTCCTGTTAGTGCTTGGAAGGACTCTCATTCACTTCAAAGCCTGCTGTGCTTCCCCCAGGCAACTGAAAATACTGACTGATGACACGGTTGAGGGCTGGATCCAGGCTCACTTCAGCAAAAATGGGCAAATCAAGTTATTTCCGATTTTACATTAGAGCCGCTGCCCCTTGGGCACACTTCCCTACAAAAGCTAGGAAGGTTTTTCCAAGGACCTCTCTCTGGGTGCAAGCTTTGAGCTGGAGCAGAGCTTAGGCCATTGCAACTCCTTTTGGACCACTTTTTAAGCAACAAAGCTGAGCTTTGCATTCAGAGTAATAACGGCCCAAACATAGCAGTGTTTTGAGCTTTATGTGTTATTTGCTGCATTATTTTCTGTGCATCAGCTCTGAATGCCTTCTGTCAATACTGCACAATATTTCTGCTTGGTTCAGTGCTCTCCTCATTATGAAAGTACAATAGCAGGTACCTAATCCCTGATAGGAAGCCTGGTTTACACTCCGACCTCAGAAAGCTACATTTGAGTTGAAAACAATCCCTGTATCTGGGGGTTTTCTGAGAGTCATAATATTTCTATTTTTATTGTCACTGTGTCTTTTTTACAAATTCCTAAGCACATGCAGAATAAATACATCCAATTCCCTGTAGAGTTTTTCAGTACAATAGGCATTTATGACAAGTAAATTGCCAAGAAAACATTTGCAATGCATATAATTTTCATGTGAAATCAGACCTTTAAAATAGAAGTCATTTTTTTTAGAGTTCCACAGTTTTTACAGCAAAAGCTTGAGGAAAGAGTGTTTCCCTTCAGAGAAATAAAGCAATGAAGTAATTGCAGAGCTGCTGTGAACCATTTGGCAAAAGCTGCTTGCCATATTTGAGATTATCCCTATGGTAGGTTTTACTTTTTCTCATAAACCTGGAAGCAGCTATTAGATGAATGGTAATGAATGGGCCTGGAGAAATACCCATATTTGGCCATGAAGCCAAAAGAATATTAGCATGTTATTGTTTTACTCTAAGGAGCTAATGGAAAGGCAGATTAACTGAAGGAAAAAATGGTTGGATCGTGTTCTGTATGAAAACAAGGTGAGTCTTAACCTGGACATTAACTAAGAGTGGAAGACTCTTGAAGGGAATCAACCTAATTCTCTCTTCTTTTTTTTTTTTTTATTTTTAATAATGTGACATCCTCTTCTGTTTCTAGCTAGCAAGTTATAAATCCAATGTAAGGAAAAATTCAGAAATGGAAATGGCACCACCAAATCGGTAGTTTTGAAATATTTCCCCTCGAGTTTTCCCTCGATGTAAGACAAGACAATTAGAAATCTGGACAACCGCAGGCCATAGCAAGCAGGCAGCAGTACAGTCTGAGGGGGAGTTGCACTTCATGAACCAGGAAATTAAAAATAAACAAATAGCTATTAGCACTGGAAAGTGTGGATTTCACACTTTCCAACAGCACATAACATGTGTTGCTAGCTCCAGGAATTTGTGCAATTATGCTCTATCGTGCAACTGCTCTTTCCAGGCCAAAGCAGGGCAGCAAAATTGGTCAGGCAGGGAAGCCAGAAATGCCCTGAGCACCAAGGCAGCTTTTCAGCCACTCTGCTCTAATACAGTCATCACAAATATCAAAATCAGTAACAAATAAAATTGCAAATATTTAAGATGCTTATTCTGCAGAGTTGAGTGTTTCACTAACACACCTCAAGGCTGGAGGAAGAACTACAGCAATCAGGTGTATTTACAAGCAGCTGCTTTTTGTATGAGATGTAAATCTCACCATGTCTTTAATTCCAACTGTCAAGCCCAGTGACATTTCTAAATATGCCACTGAACACGTTTAGCTATGTAGACCTTCTATAAAATATTGAAATTTCTGAAATATGAATGAATATGCTGTCACCTCAATTAAGAAAAAAGGGTAGCTCTATATTAATAATTGGAATAAACTCATAACTGAATTTGGTTTTCTATCATAAATAGCCACTCTGATATCATGATAATTGGATGTTGACTCTGATCTTCCTTCGGGGGTTACATGGAAAAATGTGGTGAACTTCAAACCTACAAGAAACGGTTTGAAGAAACAGTTACTATATTTAGTGTTGTGTCACTGAAGAGTCCCTATAACCACTGAACAGATTTCTCTCTGTCCACACTCAATAGCCTAATCATAAATTTAAGAAAAACAACAATAAATCAAATTTCTGACATGTCAATGCAAGGATTTTTGTTTTGGCTGTCTGTCCAGTGCCATAGGATTACTTTGACTTACTTCGTGCAGATTTGAACAGATATATTGTAATTTCAGGATCACGTCTTTACCAATTTTATAAATCCAGTAAATTATTAATGAATCAAATTTTGAATCAGATTTTGGGCTGCAGTCTAAGCTTAAGACACACTATACGAAACCAGAGCATGCTGTAAAACAGGACGTGGGTTTACCTAACACCTGGTACCCGGCACAGATTATGACAAACAGGGGCTATTGAGAGCTACACTCACTGCTCGGAGAGCTCATGGAAGAAGCTCTTGGGAGACAGCAGTGACTGCATTATTGCTTTTAAAATAACGTATGCAAAGAAGCAACAGCAGGAAATAATGAATGGGGTTTCCAGAGAAATCGTAGAACACAAGCCTTCTCTGTAACTGTGTTCAGAGCCCCACTAACCATTTCTCGTGGATGCACTGACAGGAAAATGGTGTGCTCTTGCACTGAGTAGGTAGCACCAGACATGAGCAAAGGTGTGCCTCTGCACATCTCAGGAGAAAAAGCCACTGTCGAAGTCTGTGAAGCTATTTAAAGTAAAAATTAAATTCTGCTGGAGAGGAATCGTGCAATGACTACGTTTGCACAGGTGAATGAGTGTTTCTGCAGTGTGCTAATATCTACGGCTTGACTCCTGTCTCTCTGGATCATCACAGTTATGGGATGTTACTCTTCCTGAAGATGCCAGAAAAGAATATTTTAAGTAAAATCAGCACAGCAGATGGTGACTATTGCTCTAATCCAGTATTAATGTACCACAACTGTATATGATATTCAAAAGAGAACCAACAACATTTCCTCTGGGATTTTCTGGGACTAAACTATCCCTTATATTCTCCGCTCAGGTTAGCAGGAGAGCATTGCATCAGTGACAAAGGTGAAAAGCCCACAAGGTGTGTTTTCAGGTTGACAAAAATATTGAAAGAAACTAACAAATACCAAAAATGAATGCAAACTAACCTGTTATTTGTGTGTCTTATGTTTTTCTGTATTTGATGCAGACAACAGTCATACTACATGCATTCATTATCCAAAAAAATACCAAAGCAAACCCCAACTAGAAAAACAGAACCCAGTAGAATCTTTGTCCTATTAAGACAGGATTTTTGTCTAATATATCTAGGTAAGACATGAGAGGGAAAGGAAAGAAAAACTTACATTTTCCAATTAATCTTCCTTATGTGTGTGTGGAGGGCAAAGACTACTGTTTCCCATGACTATTGCAAAACTCCTAATATTCTAGAGACTTTAGAGCACATGAGAAAGAATTAAAACTCATCTTTTCTAAATACAAGTCCTTTGTTTCATTAACACTTTTCCCTCTGATAGGTGTGGTTTATTTTTTGTTTTGAAATCGAGCTTGGTTTCACACTGCAAATCAATGACAAATTCATATATGAATTATTAATCTGCTTTGTTTAATTATACTATTCCACTTCCAAAATTTGGAAAGCCACTTTTCTTTCCATCCATATACATGACTTATTCTTTTAGATATTCCCTTTATTTTCTCTTCCTTCTATTTGATATAGATTTTAAGCCAGAAAAAGTTTAAGCAATTAAATCTTTGCAGAAGATGATAAAGTCTTCCAATTAAAAGTAAACTCATATTTTGACCTGTGTAGCCTTTTATAATGTACCTTCCCTTATTTATTCAGTGGGAAGCTGCTACAGGAGAATTTAAGGTGGTAGCTATAGTGCTTTTTTCTCTATGAAACCTGAGTCTGTCTCTGGTTATTATGCTCTTCCCTGGCTACCTGCTGCTTCCTAATCTTTCTGTCCCTGTGCTTGAGCTCACTGATAATAATCCATTTTAATTAAAGCTCTCTACCTCAGTATTAGGTCAAAAAATGTAAAAAGTGATAGTTAAAAATACACATTTCATTATATTATTGGAATCTATGTTCTATCAACCCAAACCTCTTTTGCACTCTGGTTAATTTTCTTTGTTGCAAAGAAAAACTTCTTCTGGTCTACTTGGTTTATTTTTTTTGTTCATTATTGTGCAGTGAAGTATTGAAAAAATGAATTTTTTTGAGAAAGTGGTTCTGAGAGTATTTGTCTTCTGCTTATTTGAAACGTGCAATTTTAGAACTGTGCCTCCTGTTCAGATTCCCCTCACTTCTATCAGCTTCAGGCAACAGACATCTTTTCCTTGTACTCAGCAAAATTTTGAATACCGCCTATCTGGCAGGACTCCATTACTTTTTAAATGGTCTGAGAATGAGATGTTTGGATACACAATAATGGGGAAGAGAAATATTTTTCCTATGTTAGGCTACCATGATTACAAGAAACTGGTTTTTTATATAAGAAAATATTTGTGACAACTTTCATAAAGGTTTTCTTCTACATATAATTAGACAGTCGATCTTTAAGGTCCCTTCCAACCCAAGGTATTCTATGATACCTCTGATGCCCACGTAAGACTTAATATAAAATTTACCAGCCATGGACAGGATGTAATTTCCAGTAGAAAATGCTTTTTTAATGTTCATAATGTAGCACTTATACACTGCTATCATTGTCATGGTGTGGTGAAAACCAAAAGAATAATAGAAAGAGGTAGACACAAATGACATAGAAAGAGTTAATGGTAAAGGTGGGGTAAAAGCCTTTTCTGCAGCTTGTTAGAATGTCTTGCCTTTTCACAGACTGCAGTCTCATTTGCTGATAATTGGCTAGCGGGAAGGAATTGTTCCTACTTTTTTCCACATGAGAAGACTGAACTTAAAAGTTTGTAGGAAGACTGAGTTGATTGTCTATATTCCAGGTAGCTCTGCACATGAATCAGATATTCCTGTTCCCTTATTATATTGCATACAGCCAGGAAACCTTCCTACCACCCTCAGCTCCAGTGCACCTCCCTGGATGCTGAGGAGCACAGGAATAATTGCCTGGGTTATCTGCAGTGGGTCACAGGACAATCACAAACCAAACTGCATAAGCCACTGTGAAATGGCAAAAATCACTTTACAATATGCAAAAGGGAGCCTCACTCTAGAGTTTTCTTCCACTGTTAGTTTTCTATTACTTTGCAATTTTCTAAGAGATCTCAATCAGAAAAGCTCGTATTCAGGATAATACAGTGGTTTATGAGTGACTTCACCCGTGTGGGAAGTGAAGGTTAGCTGGAGAAACACAGATGGTTTGTAACATGTCTCAGGTACAGCAAGCACCTCTGACCCTGTGCAGGCAGAATACTGCCCATAATGTAGTTACACATAACTGAAGAAAAATGATTAGATTACAAAAACTGCTATTGGCCAGCGGAGGAGCTGACATCAGCACACCCAGCTGCACTCTCTGCATGGAGGTGGCATCCCTTTGCAGCCCAGTTGCCGAGGGCAGATGTTCTGCAAAGTACATTTCTATTAATCAACTCAATATTCCAATGAGACTAAGCAAGAAAGTTTTTCTGGCTTAATTTTTAGCAGGAAGAAGCACACTTCTGCCCCAATGAGTACCAGTGAATCAGCGTGTGTCAGCTTACAAAAGGGACTCACTACCAATAATCTGTGGAGAATATTGATAAGCATTGAAATAATTCAAGTACATTCAAATAAACACCTGTCTCCAAAAGAAAAGACCTTGGATGGACATTTTCTCTTGACTGGGGAAAGACACAAATATTTTACCAAAGCAAAGTATTAACTTAAAAGTTCTGCAAAAGTGAGCATAAAGAATTTGAATAGTCTGCAAAGATTATTAAGAGGACCAGAAAAAAGCTTATTTCTGGATTTTCTCAAAGTGTCATGAAAATTTGGAACTGGGTTTTAAACCAGAGGAAAATGCAGGTGAATAAATTCAGGCAATACGAAGCATGACGGTACAGGAATAGAAAGAATGTGCCACCCACACTCCTTTTTCCAGCTCTGGCATAGTAGGAACTATACACCCTAGGAAGAACACTTTTCTTTGTAGAGGAAACAGATAAAATGTATCTTTGCACAAAGCTTTAAGTGTTCCTGGAGAATTTCAGTGATGCAATTTGAACAGTACTTTCAACAACATAAATTTTGAGGACTACAAAATGGACAATTTACACTAAAAACAAAAAATGGTATATTTTTCTGCCACCTCTCCCTGATGTAAAACCAGATAGCTAATTTCCTTCCTTTTTCAGTTCAACTAGAAAAACGAGAGTAAACCCAATAAGTAAGCAAACCAAGTAAAGTCAGTGCAAGTGCTCATCATAATTCTCCAACTTCAGCCACTTTGAATGGCAGGGATTGGCATTTCAATGGCTGCACTTACAGAAAGAAACAGGTTTATGATCTGCACCATCCCTGCTGACTTCACTGTGGCATTAGGAATTTTTCCCTAGCACACAGTTTTTATCATACACCTGGTCTCTAGCAGAGATCAGTATAGTGATGATTTAAAAGCTTTAAGTAAATGCTCAAAGGCTTCTGAAATGGTAAGTTTCAAATGAATCTGAATGGGATGTGTTTAAAAGATGTTCACCTACACTAATCCTTTCATGGTGAAAGGGTGGGAGCAAAAAAGAGATGATGAGACAAAACAGAAAGAAGCAGATGTGGAAGAGACGAACAGTTGATATTAAAGCAGGCGATGGATGCAGAATATAGTCATGCCAAAGATGGCTTGGCCCCAGCACTGTACTGTGAGAAAACCACTTTATATACATACATACATATATATACACTTTTTTTTTTTTTTGGTCTCATTATAGAAGGCCCTTCTCTGATTTTATTTCTTTTTTTTGATGGATCACAATCAAAAGCTGATTCCAGACCAAGCTTCCTTGGGAGCTTGTGCCCAGGCATAGTCAGAAGCCCCTCTGTCTGTCCATCTGCATCTTAGTTAACATAAACTTTTCAAAATCTGGCTTTGTTGTCAGTGCAGATTGAATTGCTGAGGAAAAAACTACTGGGACAGAAATGTGCAGGCAGACATTCAGAAACAGAGGTTTTTTCACGATCTGGTTTCTTTACTTTGCCCGAACATCACAAAGCAGACAGTCTGTTCACAACAGGCAAACAGAGGATTGTCCTAATGCATGAGAACACTGCACTCCACAGAGATGTTACATCCATCTCCCACATAAGAAATGCCACCACCTCGCGCAGCAAACGAAGAAAACAAGCTTTTGAAACAGAGCAAGGCAAAGAAACCTCTGGCATGGCAGCCAGACGTGAGTTCTGCTTTGATACTATAAAGTATATATTGTGGTGGCACCAGTGTGATCTTTGCAGCTAAAACTTTGTAATTTCTGCTTGTATATTCTACCTGGAACAACAAAGCTTCTGTTTCTGACTGAGCTGGTTTCAGCTGCTTTCAACCTGTTTTCTCAACCTTTACATGAATAATACTGCTGCTTCAGGTTTTGCAGAAATTCCTTTTAACCACAAGAACAAGACTGACATGTAAACAGACATCTGCAACATTGCACTGTAATTTCACTCACACATCCCCTAAATTCGTGACTTATATAGCTGTTACAGCTAAATTAGTGCAGTATTTCTTAACCTTCACCTGGTTTGCTCATACTTCTCTTTTTTAATGGTATTGCTCAATTTTATCATTCGTTTAATAAGGAGAAGTCTGTTCTTAGTCCTTTGGTGGGTCATTTTGCCTCTTAATAGATGTTGGTAGCACTGAGATTTCATGGCCAACCTAATGACAGAAAGAATATTATATTGTACCATCCTACAGTGTCACAGTCTAGTGAAACACATTCTGATGCACAAATGATCAAGTGCTCACTTTAAAAGGAACCGGAGACGGCCATCTGCAGCCACAGGCATTTCCGTGTGTTTAGGATACACATTTCCTGCATTGCAGAGCCTGGTGTCATTGTCCTTCTCCCCCTTGGCACTACAGAGATACTGCGTTCCCATGAATGATGACTGACTACAACAGTTCTGGCACTGACAGAAAATGCTGCTATTGTAAGAGATGCAAAATATAGCTTCCAGCAGAGACCAGCACGGCATGGTTCTCAAAAGCCTGCCCAGAAAATCTCTTTCCAGTTATTCAACAGAACTTGTCTTTATTGAGCGCTGTGGTTCAAGCACAAGTGTACAAGCCCAGACTGTGATAAGTCACAAAGACAATACTATTTTGAAGATACTTCAAGACCTACATTTTCCTTTCTGTGTTGTCAAGGTAAATCCAAGATTCTACCAGGAACATGTTGAGTCTGCACGTTCATGCACTGAGTTCTGCACAAACACCACCAAAGCAGAAAACATAGTCTGCATCTTACAAATAGATTATAGCCACAAAATAGATGCTGTCAGTTGTACAAGTTTTCTCCAGTCTATGACTACAGGCAATCCTACAGAAACAGCATCTTTCTGGCTTTCAACGGTTTAAATTAATGTGAATAAATATGCACAGTGCACAGGGAAATGGATCAGTGATGCAGCTTGGTTTTGCTTCACTAAATTTAATAAGTATCAATTTAAAAATTTATTCTTAAAGAAACCCTTCTTTGTGCTTTGTAACCTCAAGGTTCCTTAAATTAATCCCAGGTGATCATTGTCTTTTCTCCCATGAACACCTCTGACCCTTTCATGCCATGAACTTGATGACATGTGGAAGACACTTGACCTCAGCAAAGAGGGCTATTTCAGATAGTGCTGTGTGTAGTTTATTGACTGAGAGAAGCAAATGAGAATCAATGATAAAAACATCTCTGATGGTCAATGAGCAAAAATCTGATCTGCTAGCCACTGAACTTGATAAATGATTTCAAAGGGACATTGGCTTACACACACCAAGCCCCTCACTTGTCAAGAGCAGGAGGGGAACCACATTCCCAATTCACCAATGGCATCCAACCATGTTCCTCTCTGATTAATACAATATACTGAGTGCAAAGAGACATTACAATTTTCCTGGCCGTCAGCCAGCAGTATTTAAAACAATAAATATTTAAAGCAGGGATGCTTTCTATCAAGCTCTACCTGCCCATATCCCTTTTACACATCTTCTCATTGCTGTTATTAATTTAGAGCTGCATTTTCAGCTCCAAGTAATCTATGTATGTGCATGCTCAACATCACGCAGTCACCATTTTGCTTCAATCTTTTGCCGTACACACCTTGAATGATATGGGTAACTATGTGTAGTTATTTCACATTTTACCTCATGTGTATAAGTTCTTCTTCCTTTTAGAAATAGCTTTTTTGTTACACTACATTAAAACAGGAAACAATTTTCTGATAAACTATTACCAGTTCCTGGCAATTCAACTGTATAGAAAGACTTTTGTCATCTTTAATATCCTTGATGTTGAAATTCAGTTTCTAAGCAGCAAGAGGACATATAATGATATCACACTTTTGCAGCATAACATACAGGGAATACATCTGCAATGCATCAACTAAGAAGTTGCACAAGTTGCCTACAAAAAACTTTCCATGTATCCCAGAGAGACAATCCCCTTCCTATCAAGACACAACATACTAAGCCCTCAGATAAGACTGCTTTTTTTAAGCAGAAATACCTCTTTTACATTTGACTTCACTCTTTTCCAGGTTTACATGCCCCTTGGAGGCAAACTAGCGAATTACACAGGAAAATTTATGTGATAAGTCAGTCATTTCTTATGCAAATATTATGTTCTGCTTCAGGGTGTATCCTTAAGCTGCATCAGATATTTACCTCAGTTTTTGAAGGAATTTCTTCTGCTAGACCAAAATGCTGTCTTGTAGAAAGGAAATTATACTGAAGTTTGTGATAAAACAATCTGCAGGCATTTTAAAAGGCATTATCGCTAGAATTGGTGAAGAATACACAATGAGGTTTTGCTGCCTAGCAATATTCTATGTATTGACAATTCATATTGGGTCATTGAAAATCATGGAGATGAAAGAAACCAGCTCCTCAGAGCTGCTGGAATGTGTCCAGAAGACAATGGAACTGGGGAAGGGTCTAGAGAGTAACTCATATCAGGAGAGTCTGTGGGAGCTGGGGGTGTGTAGCCTGAAGAAAAGGAGGTTCAGGGAAGAATTTTGTCCTCTAAAATGAACTGAAAGGAGGTTGTAGTCAGGTGGGGGGCAGCCTCTCTTCCAGGCAACTGGCGACAGGACAAGAACGTTGGGTTCAAGCTGCACCAGGGGACGTTCAGGTTGGACATCAGGAAGAATTTATTCTCTGAAAGGGTGGTTAAGCATTGGAAGGGGCTGACCAGGGAGATGGTAGAGTCACCATTTCTGGAGGTATTCAAGAAAAAACTGTATGTGGCACTTAGCACCATGGTTTAGTTGATAAGGTTCTGTCAAATGTTGCACTAGATCTTGGAGGTTTTTCTCCAACCTAAGAGATTCTGTGACTCTGCTTAAGTCCTTCTGACACAATTCACATTTACTTTCCCCCCAACAGCCTCTGATCTTCATGACATAAAGCAGTATGAAGTATTAATTCACTATTTCTTCATATTTTGTACTCCAACTTGCATTTATTGTCTAATTAGAAATGGACATTTTCTTTACATACCTGAATTTGAGAAAAATATTTAAAATTGGCCGCTTTTTTTTTCATTTCCTAACTATACTCATAGTTAATGCTGAGATCTCAATGCTCTTCTGACATTACAATTACCTGATTTTGAGTTTCTAAAGTTAAACATTTATGTGCCAATTTCAGATACACAGCCTTACCGTTCTGGCCCACATCAAAGCATTGAAAAGGTCTCAAGGACATAATTCTGAAGGGTGTGAATGAAAGTTCCAGCTATACAGGCTTCCTTCCCGAAAAAATAACACCTTTGAATTGGATGGGGGATGTGCACGAAACTTCTTTAGATGCTGGAGCTTCATTATGCAACTGTTCAGATGTACCCATTACCATGACTGAAAATTCCAGCTGCTTTTGACTTCAAGGCAAAAATTCAAGGTTACTTTAACATAGCTTTCTCTGCATTTGATAATACCTATTTTCTGCTAAGGAAAAATTAGTTTAGAACTTCCCCTGCCTCACACTGCAATTATTTTTTTCATCAGTTAGAGCAGCTGCCAATTTACTACACTTTGTGACCTGCATTAGCTTGGTTTAGAAGCCAATCTAACAGTAATAAGCCTTGCTGAGCAGGAAGAGCCTTGGTGTTCACTATTCAGGGGATGGAGAGAGACGATAGCATCAACAGCCCTTATCTGATAACAATTGCAAACCCAGTTCTGACTCAATCCTCTGAGAGCTATGAATCGATTGGTTCCCTCATAATGTTCTAACTCAAAAATCTGTAAAACAAATAATGCATCATGTTCATGGAAAAAAAATTAGTTTCTAGTATTCACCTGTGTTTTTGTTACAGGCGTTTTGCATTTCGAGTATGTCACGTTTGATAATACCAGTGCGCACAAATACACCACAATGTTGAAGCCAAGACAGTACATCTGAAGATAACCCAATAGCAAATAAGCTGTAAATTACATATATAATTGCATTTACAAAAGATAATCACTACTACATTTATTAGAGAAGTCAAGGAAAGAAAAATGTGTATTAAGAAACAAAACTTGTTCCTTTTTTCTGACCAATATTGTTGACTATATTATCTATAACAGAAATTAGATTTGACATCCAGGAAACATTTTTAGACATATTGCTACATAGCAAGTTAGTTGTTTGGTCTTTTTCTTTTTTTTTTTTTTTTCCCCTTAAGGATCATCAGTAAAATCTATAAACTTTATGGTTAAAAGCATTCTCTAAGTAGCCAAAAACTGTATTTCTATATTAGCATTAGTGGTAATCATTATCCTTTTACTAAAAAAGTCACATCTCTGCCTTTGGAAAGCTGGGCAGCTCCTATTTATTTGGGAATTTACTTTGGGATTAATATCTCTGGGATCCAAGAACTCAACACTTCTGCCCCAAGTGCAAGAGACAATTATTTCCTATCTCTCTGTAGCACAAGTAAACACATCTCACATTTCAAAAATAGCAACAGAAAACCATACCAAAGGAAAATATTCCCCTGCAAGTCTAAGGAGAGTATAAGGAAGCAAATAAGCTGTGACAGATCTGGTTACTTAATGCACCACTGGGAGGTGCCCAGATCCTGCGGTAATAAACACATTACAAAAATTCATACAGAACAGAATCGCCTAATTCACATGCAAAGCACTGTGCCCAAAGCATCAGGTGTTCCCTAGAGGGAAATAATACAGAGGTGATGAAAATAACTGAATAAAAGGAGAAAAAGTATTTCAAATAACCAGCCACAAGTCAGAACAGTTGACACTTTACACTGGAAGATACTAAAGACAAGGAGACAGAAAAGGCAATGACTCTGGACATATGAGAAGACTAAAGTTCAGTCTGAACCAGAAGATCCCATGGGAGCCAAGGAATGGCACAAGGGATAGTAAGATACGTGTGAAGTATATCAAAGAATACAGTGGTAAGGAAGAAATATCCTATATTTTCTCAGGGTTATGAAAACAAAATCACAATTTTAGATTGTGAATAGATCCTTTTTCTTTTAACGAGATGAAGTCTGATTTCAATTGTAGTTCTTTTCTATTTTTTCACTGTCTGTACAGATAGAGAAGAATACACAAGGAAAAAAATATATAGAAGTTATGCTTTACAAGATAGATAATTTTTGATAGAAAAAGGCCCTGACAATGGCAGCAGTGCTCAGACACAAGGAAGGGTGACCTCATTGATGGGTGTGTGTTGCTTACTCCTGCTCAATGTCTTTCACAGTTGTTCTACGAACAGGTGTAAAAACACAAAAGAACTGTCTGAAGACAACCATATCCTTTCACCAGAATGTTAATAAGGAACCATTATTCCAGTCAAGCCACTCTTCTCCTGAAAAAAATTATACTGCCCATACTTATCACATATGTATGGAATGCAAACAAAAGTAGCAGAGGTTACAATTAGTTATCTCTTGTTATTAAAAAAAGCTATGAATCAAAACACATGGGGCATTTTGATTCTTTTCTACTATGAAATATCTACTTGTGTTTGCATTTTCAACTGTTCAAATATAGCTATTTAGTCACATCTCATATAAATGTGGGAAATGCTGGGGTTTAAGGACACAGATCGTGATACCTATTTCCAGATCACTCTTATTACAGGAAGTCACTCATGCAGTGTTCTCATATGAGGGATACTTACCTCTTCTGTGAATGATTCAGATTTTTAATTAAAAGAACACTACAGAAATAAAAGATCAGGAGTCATAAGTTAAAGACACAATAAAAACCTCTTCAATTTCAAGTATCTCAGAACTATAATAAGCTCAGATCCAGGATTTGCACTCAGTTCACTTTATAGCTAATCTGAAGACATTTCCACGATTGAGATGCTGACCATCACTGCAGGCCTGGTGTCCAGGTCAGTGTCCTACTTTGAGCCTACCTCAGATCATAGCTAGAGAGTGTGAACTTGCTGAAAATATCAGTTCCTCAAAAAGCAATTTTTTTATATACTAAAGATAGGAAATATATTAATAAGGATATAAAATGGCTCAGGCTGTTATTGACTCGTTACCTGGGGTAACCATTTTTACAGTGCATTTGTGTTGAAACTCAGACATCTTCACAACTGAACCGATTTTTCTTTATGTATGATACATGGTCAGAATAGACAATTCTGAGGATTAGAATAGAGGGTTCATCGTACTGAAAAATGGACTTATCTGCAGCAGCTCTAAGTGTTGCAGGTGTGCCAGCACAGAGGCTCACTGTGTATGATCATGTTTCAAGAGCATATCTATGTCAAGTTTCAGCTGTTTCTCTCAAAAGGGATACTCAAATGCATAATAATACATTTTTTTCTTCTTGAAGAGCCTCTCTGCGCCATATAATAAAAGCAAAACTACAGAAAAAAATTTCCAACGTTTCTGCCTAAAAAGAAAAATATACACTGCCTATTTATTTTATTTTTCTCCTTTTCCTATGATAATTCTAGAGCGGTCAAATACAATTAAATAGGTGTGATACCTACTAGAACTCATCTTTATCGTGATTATTCCAGTTCACTCCTCAAGGCATTTCTAGTGTGCACCAATCAGTATTCTCTGGAAGATTGTGTCTTACACAGCTCCTGCATAAAACACAGTGCTTCTGGAACTAATCATGTGAATCCAGAGGGGACACAATGTGCCTTCAGATGTTTTGGAAAATTGATCTGAACACTGGCTGCATTGTCCCTAAATGTAATATACTGCTTCTACCACATGAGAACATGAAGATTACAGAAGCTATTTTTATTTTAAGTAGCTTTCATAAACATAAAATATAAAGATCTCAGTCTACAGACTCCTATGATTCAAAAACTTCTAGGTTGATAGAAATTATATTGTGGAAAATATTACAGAGGCCTAACTACAAAAGACACCACCGATGAAGAAAGTAGAGGGTCCATGTTCCCAGGAAAAGCAGGGCCTATCCATGCCTTGGAGTTTCACCAAAGCAACACAAGCAGATCAACAGTGAGAAGCAGCAGCACAGGAAGCTCAACATGACCCAGCAATGTGTTCCTGCAGCCCAGAAAGCCAACCACAGCCTGGGCTGCAGCAAAGACTCGGGGCCAGCAGGGTGAGCGAGGCGATTCTGCCCTTCTGCTCAAGCAACAAAGGTGTTGGAGGTATACAACGAATAATTTTAAAAAGTCCTTATGTAAACAATTAAAAGTAAAAAAGGAGTCAATTCTCTTGAAAAAGGATTGCTAATTCATACATCTAGTACAGTAAATTCTTTCTATCAGAAAGTCAATCAGTAACCACGAGACATTAACTGATGTAGACCACATTTGTAGTAAGAATTGGCAGACGTGCATAAATAGTGGTATCAAAAGGACATTTCATTCAGGTATAGGATTGGTTGTTAACTTCAAGTACTTCCAAGAAGTAGTACAAGAAGTTACATTTGGATGGGTTTGCTTTATGAAAGAGTCACCCTTTATCTGACATAAATTAAACTAATAGACAATATTAACTTTTACAGAATTGAAGATTAAAAAGAACTGAAACACTAGGGGGAAAAAACATACAGAAGACAGGTACCTAATGGCTTCTTCAGGGAAAGCCTATTATTTTTTGAACATTAAAAATGTTCAGCTCTTTCAACTCAGAGTTACAAAGTGGTACAAGTCTTCCACACAGCTGGAATTTCAATATTAGACCATTAGAAGACCAGATGACCTGAAGAGATATTTTAATTACTGGTGTGAGTACAATCCTTTTCTGGTTCACACAAAATTTTTAATCTCAGGATTCTTCCTAAATATGACAAAGGTATCAATGAGAATCCTTTCTATTGTCACATTGACTATTTTAGTCAAATAATTTAATGATGCCATATCATGCAGACAATGATGTATCTGGGAAGACACCCATTAATATTTGTCTGTAATTATAATTAATAATCATAGGCAAAACAAAGCTTTTTCTTTCCAAATGTTTGCATTCTTTAATTTTCAGTTAGTAATTCTATACACATTTCAGGTTATTTACATTGATTTTACAGCATAGTTAGGCTTTTTTTCCCCGCCACCCCCCACAGAATCCTTTTTGTTTTCTGAGTTGGAATCACATAAATAGGCAGCCTAATAGTAGGCAGCCCTACAAGTGCCTAACACTTTCAAAGCTACAACTATTTTCCTCTCTTACTTAATATTGTAACAGAGATGGATTTTGATTATACCTGATTATCTTCAGCATTATCCTCTATTTACTGTCAGATATCCTTCCAATACATCAATACATTTTGGTAACAAAGCATTAAGCACTCCATAATGGCAGTGACATGAATACCTAAAAGTGAGTGGTTAAGGTGCCCAGACAAAAGGGAGAATAATGGCCATTAAAATTTGGAAACAGGTAGGTACACAGATGATGGGTGTTTCTGTCCTTCATAAGAATCTGTTTTGCATCAATATTAGAATTAGTAGCAGTTCTCTCTAAATATGATAGGCAGCATATTTCTACCAACCACCCCTCTCTGGTGCTTGATGTGGGCCTTATTACCAGCACTCAACACTCAACAAGCTACAGAACTGGATGCCTCAGTCTTCATGACTCATTCCTGTGTAGTTTTTCTTCTAATGCCACCAAAAAAAGTAGGAAGTACAATGATTTCCCTTTTTGCAATGCAGAAGCGAGGCCAGCAAAATCTTGCTGGAGATTGAAAATTAATTTATCTCAGGGAAGGCTATGCAATGCAATTATGCCACCTTGCAGCCATGGCACACCCAGCTGGGGCTCACACACATTCAACTATCCTAGCCCAAAACCATACAGCATTCACATGCTGTTACAAGTATTCCTAGTTCTCTCTCTTTCTCTCTCTAGCTATCAAAAACTCAGTATTACTGGTGCCAATCGGTGCAGGGCTACGATCACCCTTTGCAAAGCTATCAGTGTTTGCTCTACCGCACCACCACCACCACCACGTCTGAAATGATAACTTTAAAAAGCCAAACAAGAAAAAAAATAGCAGTTTCTTGCATAAAAAATACAGGTTATACAAAACTGGTTTCCTCAAGGAGAAAATGCAGCCTGAAGGTTACAGCTCTGGCAGTTGTTTTCTACTGCCTCTGCTTTTCAAATGTGATAATGTCCTTTTATAAGCACCCCAGTAAGAGTTTACAACCTCCTCCCAGGGATTGTAAATCCGCTGCTTTTCTCCTCTAAATTTTTAACAGATACCATTGTTTCTTTAAATTGCACACAAGGGGGTTGAAAGAATCGAGATTATTCTCAAGTACATTAAATTCAGTTTCAAAGCCCTTGATGACACACAAAACTGTACCAAGGGACAGTTAATAGGCATGACAGATTAAATCCTGAAAGGTGAAAGAGCACTGCACCAGCAGATAAGCAATACTAACCAAAAATACAACAAAAATAATCTGAAACAAAGATGTGCTGCCTAAGGAGTCCCTGCTTAATGCAACGCCAAGCCATTCATTAATATAAATACAATATCAAATAGTTATTTTTATTTAACCCTCGTTAGGTAAAACATTGAGCAGAGCTGAATGTATTTGAGGCACAGCAGAGCAGAGATGGTGTCTGACAACATTTTCACTTGCTGATCCGTCTGTACAAACACCAGAACTGTAAAAACCATTCCATGGAGTACAGGGAATGGGCTGTGTTTGGGGCAACGGAGCCCCTTTTAGAGCCAGTCAAACACTGGGGAAACCCTGCAGCCACCTCCACAGCAGAACATTAAACCTCAGTACAAGAATCTATCAGAAGCTAATCTTGGAAACAAATCCAGTTAGTTACCGTGCTAGTTAGTAAGATCTTGACTCTGCACTCCAATTATAAAAGTCAAAACACTGCATTTATGCGTGTGTAACAGAGCTGGGACAGGGCACGGCACAGCTGCCAGGACTGAGTGGCAGGGCTGCACACTGCTGTGCTCCGTGGCCATCAGCTCCTTATGGAGCCACCACTACACACTAGCTGCTGTGAATATTCCTGCAACCACTGACAGACACCACAGCTCCTCTCCACTCTGGCCTGAAGTCAGTTTTCGAGAATTAAATACAGTATTTCAGCTAAGAACTTAACGGTGCTTTGAACTCGGAGAGTTTGAGTTCCATACACACCTACTCAGCCCAGGCTGTCAGACACCAGTCAGGCCACAGGGTGTTTGCTCAAGCCCTTGGCACACTCATGAGTCTGACGTATCTGGGATGCATAAATATACATTCAGATAAACTACTCATCTTCAGACCTTGAGAACCTCCACTTTGTAGAACTCTTTGTTGCACAGTTGAAGATCTTGAGATTAAACCTTGAATGTGCATTAATAACTAGTGTTATTACAGTTACTTTTCCTTTTATAATTTCACTAAAAAAAAGAAATATTCCTTTTCCATTTTCATGTGTAATACTCTAATAAAGCCTTCCAGCTTGCTTTTTTCCCCCAGGCACTTTCATCACCATACTATTTTATTACTTCTTTGGACCACTCCAACACAGATCTTTAAGGAACTCATCCACTTTGGTGAGTACCCCTCATCATCTCCTCTCCAAGCAGCTCTTCAGTCACATTAGATTTTTCCTCATTTTATTCCACGTGCATGATTTCCCAGGAGATAGCATATCAAAAGCCTTACTGAAGTCCAGAAGTATTTCTTTCAAGCTTTTGTTGCCAGAGTACATTCCAAGCTGGTAAAAAACTTTGCTACAGAGAGACTGCTTCTCAAAGAGAAGACACTAAAGATGTGCTGTAAAGCACATACGTGCAACTTTGATTTTGCTTCAAATACATAAAGATGTTTCCTACTTTAATAGGCACGTTATTTTATATTCTTCATTAATCACAATCGGAGATTAGACTAGGAGGAAACAAGCTCTGCGCTTTTACAGTAATTAACTGTTGCACATGTATGTGTGCATGCAATAACAATGAAGGATCAAGGGAAAAAAAAGTGTTTTGTTTTGATTAAGGATCCTAGTGGAACAAAGTAAATAGTGCTATAATTAAAGCTTCTTAATCCTAATGCTTTTCTAGATTTTTTTTTTTTTTGCAGCTTCATTCCTGTCTGGCTTTCTGCCACATCCGTCTTTTATTTCTGCTTGCACGTTTGTAAATATAGAAAATACATGTGGCAAACCTGAGTTCAATTTAGTGAAACCTCAATTAATGTTTTGTCTCATATTTATCATTGAAGAAATAAACAAAAATTTCTTAAAACAATTTTATCTTCCTCCTGCTGGAGTATTTGCACAGTGACTAAACATATTTCCCTCAGTGTTTTAACGCCCGTAGTAAGACTAACAATTTATACAATAAGCATATGTGGAAACACTTTCTTTTACTATTCTGAAAGCAAGATTAGTGATCCTTATACTGATTATTTTTTAGATCTTCTAATTGAATAGTGATGAATTTCAAGGGTATTCAATACCTCCATAAAAATCTACCTTGTATTTACAGATACCATATTATAAAAGGAGGTCTGATTATTTTGCCTTTCTTTTGAAAGGATAAAACCTTTGGAAGTAAGAGGTTTTTTTAAGTTAAGCAGGCAATCCTTGTGTTCCCGTTCCAAACTGCCAACTTTCACTTGCGTGGTTAAATTGTTTTACGTATTTTCATTTTCTTTCAAATATACAGCTCTATTTGTTTATCAAAATCATAGAATAATTAAGGTTGGAAAAGACCACCAAGATCATTGAGTCCAACCTTTGAGAGAATGCCAACTTTTTCAGCTGGCCCATGGCACTGTGGTCCAATCATTTCTTGAATGGTTCCAGGTATGGTGACTCCACCACCTCCCTGGGCAGCCCATTCCAATGCTTAACCAACCTTTCAGTGAGGAAATTCCTCCTCATGTCCAACCTGAGCCTTGCCTGGCACAGCTTGAGGCCATTTCCTCCTGCCCTGTTGCTGGTTTCCTAGGAGAAGAGCCCAATCTCCACCTTGCTACAGCCTCCTCGCAGGCAGCAGTAAGGAGAAATAAAGCCTCCGCTGACCTCAGTGCTCTATCAATTTACACCAGCGAGGCCTGGATTGCTTTTGCAATCAGACCACTGACTTTAGTGTTGGCATTTAGGTTTAGATGTCAAATTCTGGGTACCTTGGTTTGGAATTATGGCTCTGATGGCCTCTAATTCTGTGAGAAATCAGCTCTCACTCTTCTTTCTGCATACTCTGGTTTACAAACCCATTAATATTTGCTTTTGTTCACTTTCTTTTTCCATTTACATCTCTTCTATTTCTTATTATTCAGTTGCTCATTCTCTCTTTTCCCCCCCATCTCCTTTGTCTCTTTAGTTCCTTAGCCATTTATTATTCAGTTGCTTATTTCAAAGCATTTTACAATGCATGCTCGTCTGGTCACATTTTCTCAGTGCTGAGTAGTCACATCAGGAAACCTTTTCTCCTCACAACTTAAATTTACCAAAATACCTGTTTAGTTTCCAAGCACTCAGCCCCGCAGATTTTGTGGCACTGTTTACACAGTGAAAGAGCTGAGATGTTGAAGCCAAGAATTCTGGCCCCTTTACAAGGACATTGCCTGTCATTCAAAGCACCCATATAACACAACTTATGGTGGTTGTGCAGCTATAAATTGTAATTGATTGTTCTCTCATCCCTTCCTGGTTTCTGGGGACAGCAGAGGGATGAGACCTTGCTTAGGATCTGGTAAGAGAGATTCATTTCTGATGTATCAGCCAGCAGCACTGGTTTCAATTTGAGGCACCCTCTTCAGAAGACAGCCCAAAATACATATTAGGGGTGATGTATGCAGTCCAAAAGAATACCTGCACACCACTGACTGCCTGCTCAGCAAGGAAAAACATGTCCTGAGCTTCCAGATCAGCCTTCCACTCCCTGACAAACACACCCCTTCAAGAGGCCAGGTTCTCACAGGCACTTCAGCACAGAATGGGAGATGTCAGTGCAACCAGAGAAATTCGGTGACACAATGCATTATAAAGATGCACAGTAAAGGCAACTCCATTTGTATTAATTACTGTGGTTTTCCTTTGTGCTCACTAGGTCACCACTGGGGCAAACTAACAAGCATGGCAAAGAAGATAGGCCTGTTTTACAGTAAAAAGGACTAACTAAAAATGGAAGCAGCTCCATCCTTCTGGAATATCTATCAGTATTCTGTATTGGATAGGTAATACCTAAAAATGTCTGTTCCATACTGACTTCTGACCTAGTTCAAGGCAGATCTTTCTGTCTCCATGGTATTAAAGTTACATAGTGCACACATAACCTCAAGGCTCTCTGAGGCTGGAAGAGCCAGTCTGTGGAATAACATCTAGCAGTAACCTATTTCACGTGGGTAATGCAACAAAGATTGAATTATTCAGCACTGATGTAAGCTTTGAGGTCTTAAATATGTCTTCCCGTATGTGTGCGTCCTGTCTGAGCCAGAGTAGCACTAGAGCACACATTTAAATAAAGCATATAATTTTCTAAGTATACTCAGTCAAGACGTCATTTCATAAGCTATATATCTTTCCATCTTTTAGAGAAAAGAGAGAAATAACTTTCTGTGTATATACATAGTGCTTTTTTTGAACAAGGATAATACAAGCCATTCACCCACAGACAGGGCAGCTGGGGTTGTTTAGTGTGAGAAACACGTTACATGGTATATATCTCTATACCTCCCATCCTTGATGATTTGCACAGGCGGTCCCTGAGCTGAAATACTTGGGTATCAGATGAAGGGGATGTACTCAGCCAGATATTCTGAAAGCATAAGCTCACCAGCCATTATTTCCATGTTATTATTAGCTTTGCAGCACTTTCATGTAGTAGCAGCCTGCTGCTTCACGACCAGCTGGTTATCATTTTGAAAGGTCTTCCAAATTCTTTCTGGAGTTTCTTTGGACCTCCCTCCGGAAAGATTTCATTTTCTTTGGAGTTAAGAGACATCAAAAGATTAGATTGTGTCATACTTTTTAAGAGCTAGCTTTATTCATCTCAGAGAAAAAGCAGAATTATCAAGCTACATCTAACAATTCCAGCCTTCTGAAAAATCTTTTTGAAAACGTTAAAGACTAGCCATGTCTGATCATGACCCTGTTCTATATTTAGTATTAAATGTATTCTGAAGGCATACAGAAATCTGGAATTTGGATGAGAAGTCCCCAAATGAGAAAGATCAAACTGAAAGGAATTTAATTGTAGGGTAACTAGCAGTCGTGTATAGCAGACTTTTAATTAAACGAGGAAGAAAAAAATATATCCATTTTAGATGAATAGTAATTTAACTACAACCAAACTTCTAACAGATTAATTGTCCTAATTCTTATAAAATAGCATCATAGTTTCCTTATGAACAGGTTTCTATGCAGTAGGATGCAAAGGCTATAAAACTGCAATACCTGGCAACCCTGTGGTACAAATGCTTCTCAGGTCCCTCTGCACAGGACCGCACCACATCCTGTACACATCCCCATCGTGTGCCCAGACCCGCCCGAGACAGCGGACCTTGAACTTATTCCAAGCCTCCAGATTCAGCGTGGCATAAATAAATAAACTGTCCTCTGTTTCTGAAAGTCCCCCTGCGTGTCTGGGAGGGGAGGGCAGGAAGGTGCTCACCATGGCAAAGATAGCACACGTGCGGCACTGTGCCCCAAGGGCTTGCAGTAGAAAAGGCACTCGCCAGACTTACTGGTGCTTTAATCACGCCTTTTTGCACAAGTGTTCAGTGGAACATTAGAAACTCCTGTCTCTTTAAAAGCCCAAAGAAAACCCAAGTTGTATTTTTGGCACTAACACTTTCCAGTAATTTTTAGTTATTTTTCTCCATTAGACTGAGCTGTTCTTTGACATCTTTATGTTCATCATCCTATCAAGCACTGCACTATGGCACTCATACATATTTAGGAGGTGATATTTTATACATTTATTAGCACAAAGCATGACCAAAGACAAGACTTCACTATTTCCAGTGGCTTGTATCAGCCTTAAGGAGACAATAAAATTGCTTTGCTTCATTTACTCAGAGAATTTAGGTACTTGCCCTTAAAATTTATTAAGTACATAATGAATTAATTTGCAACTAGATAATTTCATAAATGACTAGTGTTCATTTCTTGTACATATAATATTATATCTACTTACAATTGAAAAAACAACAAAAAGAATTGCCATCTATCACCAGCTTTTTGGATCACAAGAAAACTGCACCTTAAATTGCATTATTGGCGATGCACCATAAACACCTAATGCAGCCTTCTCACTTTAAATATCCAGGTTTATAAAAATGTATTTTTGCATTTCCACTTGTATTAAAATGTCATTGATGGTTCATACTCCATGGGATTCCCTCAACACAATAGAATTATTTGGGTGTCCCTGATTAATGCTAACTGGCAGAATACACATAAGTTCCCTGTGCATTAATGAAAAATTCCACAGACCCTTTCTATTTGAAAATCCTAAGCATGCAGAGGTTTCAAAACATGATTATGTGATCATTTTTAAATAACCTGTATTTTACCTCCTCCAGGCTTCTGTGTTTTTAATTATAAATACACTTTACGTTTAAAACTACAGGTACAGGTACATCCTCTGTTATTCCAAATGTTCTGTTCCTGTTCTTAGTCATGTCTTATAAAGAGTCCTGATCATAAATAATTTTAGCTTCATTTTACCAAAAAGAATAAAAAAACTTTTAGCATAAGGCAGTTTTCATTTGAGAAAAGTTTTGTTACAGAAAGTGTGTTTGCCTTCTAAATGACTTATCTGATATAACTTCAAATCTGGAAACACAGAAATACAAACACATCCTGATTCCTCTGAATATCATGAACTGCGCAGGAGAACAAGGTGAAAATCTGGCCTCCACACTTGTATTTCATTAGTAGCTCTTCAAATAAGTGTTACATGTTAGAAACTGAACTAATAGAAAATACTAGTGAAGGGTGACATCCCTCAAATCTCCCTTCAGCACTGTGATTCTGTCCAATACTGTCAATTAAAAACTCCACAGCTCCTGATGGTTGAACGGAGAAACACATTGTAACTCCTGAATAGTCTAAAGTTTTATGATCTGAGATGGCACTCAAACAGAATCAAGGAAGACAAGTATTCCACCAATTATTTTCTCTAGCACTAAAGACTGAACAAGAAAAAGCTGTGCTCTAATTAAATGTATGAGAGCCTAGCATTATTAATGATTACACTTTGGCTCTGCCACTAGCTCCTTTTTACAGCTGGTATAAGTCAACCTGACGTCCCTACCCACCTCTTGGAATAAAAAAAAGGAGCTAATGCCAGTCTTGGAGTGATGTCTTCTCAGGACCATCACATATATTTGCAGCTTCTCTTGGTAGTGAAGTATGTATTGCTTGATTTTATCAAAACATACAAAGAAAAGTTCTCAAAATTATATAAAAAATTATTTCTCCTACTGTCTAGATCAAATACAGAATAAATCAAATTTGTGACTCAGAAACCCTTCAAAACTCCAGTCAGCTTGGAGGTGCTTAAGATGGACAGGAGATGGAGCAGCAGAATGCAAGAGAGGCACAAATGTTGCTCCTGCCATGAAGGAAATGGCAAAAGCCAACCTGCTTCCACATTTGCCTGAGTATAACCAATAAACTAAATAACTCCATCCCCTCCCGCCCCCCTGGGATCACATGGCTGGAGATCTGCAGCTGGAATGCAGAACTGCCACATGTGGGCAGACCTGGCTTGCTGCTTCCAACAGCGGGACAGGAGCAGATGCCAGCACAGGAATCCAGCAGGAAATGGAATCGGGATGTACCTGAGGCACAGGGACATGGTCACTCTGCTCAGCATGACCATTTTAATGTAAATAGAGAGAGGTATGCCATCTTCTGCTATAACAACACAGAATAATGGCACACTGTACACTCTTATTACACACAGACACACTGCAAACAAGAATTATACGCAGAATTCTCTCTGGAAAAGCAACAGCAAGAGTAAACAGGCATTTCAGAGCCCATATCTGACCCAGCAGGGTATGTTAATCTAATCTAGCCATGCTCATAAGAATCTGATGCATATTCCAAAATACATTCAACGTTTTTCATGAACAAATTAAAAATTCTGTGTTAAGTCTTTTTACCATTAAGTGCTTCTCAGAAACAGTTTTGCAACAAAGTTGCTTCAGCTGCATTCCATAATAACAAAGGAAAGAGAAACTTTAATAACCTCCAAACTCTAGGATTTGAAAAGCTGATGATAGAGTAATAAGAGATACAAGCAAAAATGCTCAAGAAACAGCTCACACCATCTGATTTAATTGGGTTATAGAATTAAGTTGTGCCAGAAAAGGATTTCAAACTTTGCAGTCATTTTAACAGCCATGGATAGATAGTTTAAAGGCCATCAAAGTGGAAGCTCATGATAAAATGAGTCATAGCACTGAAGCTGCCAGAAAATGTGAAGGGCATACATAATAAGTACCTACTAAGGATGCTTGGCTATTTGGTATGTACTGTACAATCGATTGTTGAATGCACCACTCTAAAAAGCCATAACCAAAAGAATAAATAAAGAAGTAGAATCCTTCAAAAGCTTTTGTCTGACTGAAGCTAATTGTTACAAAACTGTCTCAGTGCTCAGCTTTGTTCTTTCCATTGTAGGGGTGGGATTATCTGAGAATTCATCCTATTTAATTGATTTTTTCTTATGTATCTTAGGATAATGTTTTAATTTGGTGAGCAGGAAAGGAGAAGTGGGGCTAATGGCCTACCAAAATGTAATTTAGACACTAATAAATATTTCAGATGGGGTAGGTTAAAAAACTAATAACATAAAATACAGGGACTATATTTGGCTCTGTATGATGAACAAAAGAAAAAAGTAACTTCAAACCTTCCCTCACTGAGGAGAAATGGCATAAACCTGCTTCCCTGCTAAGAGATAACACAATTTAGTGATCATTATCTGCTACCCCAAGATACCTCCTGGGTGCTGGGAGTTGGCCTGAGCAAAGCATGAAGGTTCCAATTTCTTTGCTTCATATTTAGTCCATGCTCATCCTTTTTTATAAAAGACAAGCTGAGAGTGAAGGATATTCGGTACTGATCAAATGGGCACTGCTGAACTCTGCAGCACTCCCTCAGTGAGCCCATCCTCTGACTCAGCTCCCAGCAAGGAGGGGGCAAGGACTGGCCACCTGCAGAAGCAGGTGAGCTTTGCAGGGCTTGCTCACTGCTCAGCACACCAAGTGCACACAAACAAGCAATAAATATATAAATAAGAAATAACTGAAAGGATACATTCATGTGCCATGAGGAATTTTAATATGCTCAAGTTATCTAACATTCTTTCCTTTTACAAAAAAAATTCCTGTGTGAGAAGGCTACAGGAGATCTACTTTAGATGGAAATCCATGCAAAGTGCCAAAACTTTTAACCCCTGGTGGGGGGAAGTGCAGGCATGAAGTCCTGTCCCTGTTCCACTGCCTTCTGGAGACAGTTCAATCCAAAGACAAACTTCTTTTTCTTTGACCCAGACATTTCCCTTAAATATACCAGAACTGTGTCTCTCTCTCCCAAACTGAAAGAAACCTTGTCCTTAAACACCATGCCCTTTTGTGGTTTTGTGAGAACAGACAGGTAGGTATTTCGAGGTTAAATCCATGCTGTCAGTAGTTACCGGCAGCACAATATCTATTTAGGGGATGGATTTAAGCCTGGAGGACAAGCTAACCTCTCTACCAAAAAGGATGAGAAAGGAAGGCCATGTGCCATAAAAAGCACCTGGAGCAGGGCTGGGCAGCAGAGAGCTTCAGGAGATGTTTCTCCTGAGGGCAGACACACAGAGCTTGCACACACAACCCAGGCTTCCCCTTCTCCGTGCCAAAGACACTCTGGCACCCACAGCACCTCAGTACTCCGCATTTACAGATGGTTTGCACAACAGGGAAATCACCCCAAAACCTGATGTGGCCAGAGGGTCTAAAAGAACACTGCGCCCAGAGCACTGTATGGCTCAAATCCCAGGACCCTAAGGTGTGGAGGCATTCCGATTGCACGATCAAGGAAAATTTTCTCTGTTATTCACAGGCTTCAAGGAAAATCGCCCTGTTATGAACAATGACTTTCTAAATCACTGTGGTTTATTTAATTGAATTTGAACTGTTCATGTAAACAAAGAGGGGAGGAAGAAAGATATTTGAAGAAATCAAAAGAATGAATCAACCACAAGACCACAGCAACTGAGTATTTCCCTTGATGGCTGGGGAGTTCAGTGCAATTTAGATTATATTCAGTAAGTAAAATTTTGGCTTGTGATATTAATGGGCTCATAATAGCTTCCTTTGGGATATATATTACTTCCACTTCTGTTAAAACTTCCTTTGATAACTTATTCATCACTTCGCCTTTTAAGAGTTACAACGTGTTTCTTGATACATTTAGTATGCAAGTCCTCCTGGAAAAAGGTTTTTGACCTTAGGTAATTTGAACTCTCATGATTTATTGTGCCAAAATTAGAGAGGGTAATTTCAATTGTACTGTTCAAAAAGATCAAGGAAAAGACAAAAGAAGAAATAAAAAGTCACCATCGACAGAGACTATAATCTCAGAATAATTCGGGCTTCAAGAGAATATTCTAATTTAACTATAAATAGAGAGCATAAAAATAGACAGTGTATATAAAGAATGCTAATAATGGAAAGATATTGAGGTAATAAAGAAAAGTGTATACAAACAAGTCAACGTGGCAACACTCAGCATTACTGAGCATTTTTCAATCAGTTATATGAATATTTCTTTTATAGTTAGTAATTCTGACATGCAATTCTCGTCAGTAAACATATGGTTTGAAAAATTGCTGTCCCTTCTTGACACATTACTGAGAGAAAATGAGGGTCAGCAGAGAAATCAAGACTGATTATGAAAATAAGCAGCAAGCTTAGATTTGCACACACTTACTGGGTTTTAATATATCAATCCATAAAATGTTTATGATTTTATCTGTGAGATGCTACTTTGAAAATGCCTGCAAGTAGATACACATAAATAAAACAAAAGCTCTTTAAAAAACAGGGAGACAGATAGTAAGAGACATCAAAACAACCTGAATCCCCACAGCACAGGGGTTTGTAGATAAAAGTCACTGTTTGGCACCATACAAAACAAAGAAACTGATAAAATCAGGTACTTGATGGACAGGTAGGTAAAAATTTATTTTAAAGGAAAACAACATCCATTTTTGGGCTTCCCCTTCGAAGGACACTTGTACAGAATGACTTGAAGTGCGACATTTGTTTCACAGAATGACCTAGGCACAGCACCTTCCTTATGTGAAATGCAAGGTAACCTGTACAGCGGGGAGAGAGACATGGGCTGATCTCATATGGCAGAAAATGTATACTCGGAAAAGATTTTATAACGGTACCAATGAGTCATGACACAGGTTACCTACTGGTAGTTTTACTACACATTTCAAAAATAAACCAATAATGTCAAATCTCTTGAACAAGAGGAAACACAGCCACCCACCTCAAAATAAGGGATTAGGAAGCACCACTGTATTATCATCATATCCGTCTGCATGCTAATATTTTCAGGTCTTATTGAGACTACAAGCAATTAGTCATGGAGGGGACAACACATAACTATTTACTTAGGTGTGATGAAATAGCTGAGGGCAGCTTGTTGAAAGCATTTGCAATGCCTCCATCCTTAAAATACACTTTTCCCGGTGTTCTGTGGACACACTAAAATGGACCAACAACATCTTACATTAATAAAGTTTCTAGAGAGATAAATATATAGAGCAAGCCTCTTAGGTATCCCAGAAGGAAACAAAACAAATGCTTATAATCAACATCAAAGTCCTTTTGCTATCAGCACTATCACTGCACAGATTGAGGGGGGACAGTGCTTGAATTGAAGCCACCCAGCTGACCTCACCCTTGGGCAGGTGGGAGAAATAGCCCTTACTGTCTCTAGTGTGGGGTGCCTCCACAACTGCATTAAAATAACACTTCCAAACGAATGAAAAACGTTGTTCTCCCCTGAAAATGGGAGTGCATAATTCTAATGTTCCTAACTCCAGCATTCCTCTCCTGAAAAGGCTCCACAGTAAGCTAGCAGCAAAGGCCAACAAGATACCTGCCTAGAGTTTTTCAGATGGAGACTTTACATCATTTGCATCTATCACCATCTTCAGAGGGAATTTCAGCTTCCTGTGTGGATATACTCTAAAGAGATAGATTCCTGGTGATATCGCTATTTTCCATAATCAACTTGAGTGTTAAAGTACAAGACACTTGAATGTTGCAAATATTGCTATAGGACTGCTGGGACTTCTAAGCTCTGAAACTCTCATTGTGTCTGTCATCCCGCCTGGACATTTTCTACTTTTCACTCCAAGAGGAAATACAGAATCTGGCATACGACAACTTGTAATAGGATTGCAAAAGTTATCTGATTAAATGTCCTATGCAGTTTGACATCTATAATAGATTTCCACTGATCTAAAAATTAAATTTCAGAACTTGGTTGTTCAAAGAATGGAAGGAAAGGATGAGGGGGAAAGGGTCCCTGTCCCAAGTACTTTATAGAAATCTGTACTTTCAACATCTTTGAAATTCTTGGCTCCACTGAAGATTATTTCTATGCATTATAGTCTGTATTTGATTCTGAAGGCAGCAGATTTTTTTTTTATCTACACTTTGCAAATCTTTATCCCTACCATATGCATAATCCATACATTTTAAGAGTTCAAGCAAATCAATTACTGATTTTGCTCTACTGAAGCACTAACAACAGCAACAGTTTAGATACCTTACTGAACACAACCATGGAAGAGTACATTTCTAGCTTTTAGACTCATTCTGGAAAATAAAGATAGTCCAACAAAGATAGAAGTTAATTTCCAGACATCATTTAATCTGGGACTTGAAGCTGCTTGAAATTACCACTTTGCATGAAGCTTACAGGAGCATTGTTATAAAACTGAAGTGTGCCTGTCATAGGGCATTTCATGCACTGCTTACGGGAAAGATTAAGTTACTTTCTATATTACAGAAAAAAAAAATCAAATGTTGTTTGCATGTGTGATACAAACTTTTAAATTCCAGTGTTTTATGTCTATATAACTCAAAAGGCTTTTGAGTACTGTTCAGTGCAAGCTCCTACTATAGCATATCATGCCACACCTCATACTTGTATTAGATTAGGGGCTCAGGAAATTCAGATTTTCAGACAGCATTTACCATGTGAGCATATACATAATTTAAAATAGTTATATATGTGTAAACGTGCACTGATCAGTGCACGAACACTGTTTTGGGCTTTGGGTATTTTTGGTTGTGTTTTTGTTTGTTTGTTTTCTGAAGTTATTTCTTCTCTGCTGTTTTATTCTGGTTTGATCACTGGACAGTGATCTATGCTCAGCCCTTCTTTTGTTTAATATCCCCACAAGGATCTTAAATAGCTGTTGCAAGGCAGAAATGGCACGGATATTAACATGGAGCCTGAACTTTCCTCTCCTGGCTGATGGAATTCACATGATGGGAAAAGATCCAGTCCCTCAACCCTAGGTCAAGCAGCGGAAGAAGTTGGAAGCAAATTTCCACACTATAATCCCAACACGACTGTTCCTGCTGCAAAGTACTGTGCCGTTGCTTGAGAAAATCCCCACAGGCAGGTTTGTAATCCAAAAAATATATTCTTTTTTCCCTCCTTTCCTTTCTGGAGTCCAGCAGGGACTCTCCAGGCCCTCATTTACATCAGTTTCAAAACTTGTTTTCACCTGTTTCATATCTTTCAAATATGCTTAACCATATGAGTGTCTAGTATTCTGGATAAGATTTGGCTTTACCTCAGCTGAAAGAAGTTCAGCTGATACATCTGTGTTTTTCACAGTTGCAACTTGCAGCTGGCTCCTAGCCAATCTCTGACTAATTAATGCTCCAAGGGCCTTCTGTTCTTCTGGCCTTCTCAGCTGAAGAGCTTCTGGCTTATTGCTGAAATTTTTGTTTTTACTTAAGTGCATAGGCTTGCACTTTGCATATTATAGCTCATTTGTTGCGTTTCAGGCCTAACAAATCATGTTGTCAATACCCTTCCTTTGCACACCATTGTTTTCTTTCAAAAGCTGTGAAAAAATGCTCATTGAGCTACATGTAATTGCAACACTGAGACCATCTCATCACCTCTGGAATTTTTAAAATACCCCACTGGACACCCTAGGGAGAGGGAATCACCCCAATTCAACTGCTGGAAGGAAAGTTATGGCCAGTCCTCTGTGACAGATATTCCTACACCCCAACAGCCTTCAGGAGCACATGGGAGGGAGGAAATGAAGCATTGCATGGAATACTCCATTAATACTTCATCCAATAAGAAAATGAATTAACTTTTCACCACCAATCCAAACCACAAAAAAAGGTGTGTGTTCATCCAGAGCACAGCAGAACTAAAAAGCACCTGTGAGAGTAAAACAAGCAGTTGTTTCCATGTAGGAATAGGTTTTCATAGGTATTGGCAGCATTCTGCTGAGAACTGGATTGAGGCTGAGCAGAAAGAGATACTGGCATTTGCAATACAAGGCCCTGTACCAAGCATCATTTGTCAGAACAATATTTGTGTATCTTTTCTTACCAATGTTGGGATTTTGACAAATTGTTCAAAGGTAAGAGACCAGTCTGGACCATGTGACCCAGTGCTTCATCTCTGTCTTCCTCAGTTCATCAGGTCTGAGTGAAACTTCAGCAACTGTAAATCAAGGCTATGATTTATCTCCATTGTTTTACTTCATTACTCCAGTGCATGAGATATCAGCTGTAATGTTTAACATGAAAGCGAAAAGAGAAAGCAAAAATAATCACTCAGAGAAAGACAAGCTTCACATCAGGGGCTTGTTGTTCAGGCAAAGTTAAAAAACCCTTGAAAATACGACTCCCCCAAGTGCCCTGTGCTGCTGCTCCATGAACAGCACACACAAGTGCGTGGTTTGTCCCTTCATGGGTCAGTGTGGAGGCAATGCCATCACTCCAGCGTGGCTCCAAAGCATGTCAGGGGGCTGACAGCAGGGGACTCGGTCTTCCAGGTTTTAATCCTTACATTCATCTCCCCCACGTGTTACATTTTCCTGGAGTGCTTGCTAACAACATCTTGGGGAAATAATTCTTCTTTTGGATAATTTACTGTCTGAGGTTGAAGTAATTTTCTGCTATGTTATGTTCACGATATAGTCAAAACCTAGGTCACCTGAAAGGCACCACTAAGGGATATGCTGTCACAGAAAAGAAGTCTTTTCCTGGTGACGTGATAATAATTTGACATTTATGACTCTCTCTCTGCCTCCACTTGTTTATTCTCTCTTATTTTCCAGTGACACCAACAACTTGACTCTTGTCAAAACTTTTTCCTCCTCAGGTGCTACTTTTGCTGCTCTGCTTTTCTAACACCATCATAGCTTCCGCTTGACTTTAAAATTCCTTCTAATACCTCTGGAATATTTTGTACCTTTCCGTAAAAAAAACCAAACAAAACAAGAAAAAGCCCCAAAAAACCCAGGAAGAAAAAAAAAAAAAGGAAAGCAAGCTTATGATCCATGCTTTATCTCAATTAAGAATTTAATCGATATTTAGAAAGGTTTCAAAATACTACACTGGTTACAAAATAAGGGAAGGCTGACAAGTATGGCTGATCTGGTGCCCAGTGAAGCTACAACAAGCACACTTGTTCTCAGCAGACATCAGATCAAGTCTTGCACGAGTGTCAATGTTTCAGTACTTCTGAAGCTTAAAATTTACTACCTTTCAAGGAAAGTCAGTGACTTCACAAGCATTTTATGACATAAAACTTTGCTGGCATTTCAAGGCTGGTCATAAAATCTTAAGAAGGACTGACAAACCAAACATTATTTTCTAACAGAATACCTGTGCTCTGCAGCAAACATGGAATGGTTTAACACACTGAGGAACCTGCTTGTTACTCACCACTGAATGCTACACAGAGCTGAAGGCATTCACTTCTCCTTCCACTAAACCACATCACAGATAACGTGTCTGTTTGCAGTTACTGTTCACTCACTGTCAGAATTACAGCTTTAAATTAAACAAAATAAAAAACACAGCTGGATTTCTAGTTCAGTAATTGCAGCATTTATTCAAAACTTGAAAGGAAGCTGGCAATTTATGTTTGCTAATTAAAACTCTTGCACCTACTTGCTTGCAGGTTACTCTTGTACCTGTTTAGACATTCCATTTCTATTCTTGCTGTCAGCTTTTTGAAAATCCATTTCATGACAGACAACTCTAAGTGAGAAAAACCTACATTTTGTTCTGCTGTTTTCTTTGCTCCAAAATACCTTTTAACCTTGCTCTTCCAATCAGAGAAGCTCAAAATCTACCATTAATTAATTATCTATTGAGATAATTTTTTCTTGTTTAAGAAGAAAACCATCACCATTCTGAAGATTAGATTGAGCCAGTTTCTTCAGTAATAACTTATTACTTAATGCCATCTGAACTACAAAAGATTAATTCTTAATCAAAGTTTTCACACTTCCACTGTGCAATTGGTTTTACTAAAATCTACCACAAATAGCATTCACAAAAAAAAAATCCAAGTAATTTGTCCTTAATATAAAGTTATAAAATGCTCAGGCTTGCTTTATTTTCCTGCTAACCAGCCATTTAGAATTTATTCAGGAGAATATGTAATTCAGTCACATAAAGACAAAAGTCATCTGAGAAGAGTAAAGATGAAAAATCAGAGCCTCAGTGTTTTTCCTGAATGCAAAAAGCATTAAAGCCTAAAGAGTTATTATCATACTATAAAAACTCCTTTCTTTTACTTTAATCCCTTGCTATACAGCTCTAAAAAAAAAATGCTACTCAATCCCAGATGCTTTAAGCAATGTGAATTTCAGTATGCTTAATCATTTATCAAAGCAGAGCTTCACCCTCTGGATTGAGCCAAAGATCCTCCAGTTTCTGCCAAACCTCTAACTCTTTAGGCATTAAGCACAGCCACCATACCTGCTTTTCTTTTTATAATTAGTCTGCTCTTAATGGAAAACAATAACAACATTCATTTACATGTGCAAACTATCGTATTGTATTCATATGAAATTTACAATAGCTCAGCACCAGTACATTCACATTTTCATGGACTTCCTTATCTGAAGAATTACCTACATTGGCTGAGATTTCTTTTTGCCCATAAACATCAATGTGAGAGTATTTTTTGGAGAATGTTAGAATTTTTCATTCTCTTGATCAAATTAATTTTGATTTTTTTTTATAAAAATGGATTCAAATTTAATGTCAAATGTTGCTGCAAAGGTTAATATACCACATCTAGTAAGGAGGCAAAATTAAGTGTTCATGAGATCATTATTTTGAAATTATTACCTGCTAGATAACAATTTAAAAATAAACATCTTGTGAATGCTGCAGGTTATGAGGTTGTAAGAAATTTTTATATGCAAATACATTGAAATATTTTCTGTTTTAGAGTCATGCTAACTATTGGCTTGTGAGTGCAAAGTAATTCATGTAGAATGTTCAATATTGCTGATAAAGAGGTGTTCCTCTATAAATTCCACTGCCTTGGCTCCATGCAAAGCAGGAGAACAGCACGAAGTCCAGCACCAGTTTTACCCACAGGCAGGCCCCTTCCCTAGGGAAGGGTAAATTTGCCAGAAATCACGTCAGGGAAGCCAACTGGCCTGAATCCCCTGAGATGGGCCCAGAGGTGCCATCCGCGGGCTTAGATGATAACGGCAGGCTTAAGGAAAAGTCAAATGTTATGTTTTGCCTTTGCTGCGTTGTAACACGGGGTCAGACACGGGGGAGGCACGGACCATTATTGAGATGATCTGGTCCATTAGAAAAGCTGAGCAGTCAATTGTTAATCTTCCCCGAATCCACAGATTTCGGAGAATTGACCAATTGGTACTGGGAATTCTTAGCGATTAGTCACTGCCAGCACAATAAGGTGCTTGGTCTTGGAGGGCAATCTGAACAATATTTTAATTACATGGGTGAGCCTATATCTTGAGGAGGTGCTCAAATACCTGCAAGAAGCAGCAGAGTGCAAACCCCAGCTCCATCCACGGAGCAAAGCACGGTATTGCAAACAGAGAGCAGAGTGGGGGGAAGGAGCAGGGAACACACTCTTAGAAACCTGGGGGGTAACAGGGGAGAGTCCTGTGACATTCCCAGACCACACTGGTGCACAAACAGATGGAGAATGTTTTGCTCTCTTCACCAGACGTGTTTTACGTAGAGGAACTGGGCTGGGAGCTCTTCCTTCCCCTGTGACCCTCACCAGGAGGGATGGGGACAATTCCTTCTCTCCCACTCCATGTACCAGAGCATACAGCTTCCCACTCTTTTTCACTTTTGGTATTAAAACTAAATATTCTGTCCCCCCCCCCAAAATGTGGTGAGTAACATATGCAGTTCTCCCCAGCTGAACTCCACCCCCACACCTCCATCCCCCTCCCTTCTAGCACCTTGGCTTTATTCTATTTCCTTCTAATACTGCTTTGTTTTAGTAGTTTATGACACTGGTAAAATAGACTAACACGTTTGATTCTCATAATGTTCTAAATAAAAATATTCAAATAATCCAGAGGTTCATGTGTTTTAAAAATAACTACTAATCAACTTAAGCTCAGTAAAATCAGACTGTAAAAGTGAGAAACCCTCCAAACTCAGCCCTTTTTGGATTGTTGGAGAACATAACGAATTGCAGAGAACCTCCTTTGGGTTATAGTTGATACAGCTCACGTGGTTTCATGCTTTTGTTTACCACACACGTTGAGTTACTCAATACCCCAGACCTTTCCATCAAACATTGCACCTCCAGGGCTCCTCAAATTAACCTTAGATATCTGCCAATTGTCAAGAACACAATTATTGATGTGAAGCGCATGAGCCTTTCTTAGAGCTTGAATTTTCCATCAGTCTACACATGGAAGAGGCAGGCACATGTATATGACATTTTTAAAAAGCATTCCCCTCTAGAATTTCCTGTTCTTTCACATTTTAATTGCATTTTCAATGATCTAATTGGTTTTGGTCCTTCTGTGTACAGGCAGCTCTTTAACAATGCTTTTACGAATAGCAACATATAATTTCTTCAACATTTCATGTTGTGGACTTATTATTGCTAATAGATAACGGGATCAAATGAAATTTTAAAATTTCCATACCCCAAGACAAAAAAATAAATTCTCAACTCTTTCTCTAAAATGCCTAAATAATTTCACATGTTGCTACTTTACATTTGGTTACCTCTAAATTCATGTTGGTTCTGTCAGTGAAGACCGCCCAAGAAAATTAGCACCTGAAAGTAACTGATTTTCTTTATAATTCCAAAAGACTATGAAATGAGTCAATAATGTGTAGGCAGTTTCTGTCCTCATGTGTTAATGCCCAACTTTATGCCTCTTCACAAGGATATAAAACACACATTAAAGCCAGAAACAAAGTACCAGTGAATACTGTCAGGAATCTGTCAGCCATTCTGCAGTTTTCTGAGCTGCTTCTTTCAGTTTGGTTCCCCTGAGCCCTTTTTTGTTTTCTCCAAAGGGTCTTTTCAATACAGTTTTGGGTTTTTTTTTGCAAGTAGAATATGAAAAAATCCTTATCTTTATAACACACCTATTTTAATCTCTTTGATGCACAGCAATCCAATATGCATGTAACCTGGGGCTGCTTTCAAAAAAGATCTGCAAATGATAAGAGCCATGTAATTCAGCATGACAGAATTTAAAAAAGGCATTTGCAAGGCTATTTACTCGAAGAGCAGAAACTAACCTTTCATCTTGGTCTCGTTAGTATGGATCAAACTGCTTAGACATAGATTGAGTACTTCTGTATTAGTCAATCAACAGCTTCACAGTAGCTGCTTTTAAATTTTCGTAGTCTCGTTTGTGAGCACTTAGAGGAAAGCTGTAATAGCTCATGCCATAAATTCAGTAACTATATTTCTATGCACAGGCATGTACATGCGTACATAATGTATAGCTACTAAAAGTTCCCTCAGAGCAAGACACATCAAAAAGTTTGTTAATGAAAACAACAGTGTGGTTTTATAGAAAAGAATCTATTTCAAAGAGCATCCAGGGAATCAGTGTCAACAAGAAGTGCATCAAAACAGCATCACCCCCCACATTCCTTCCTTCTTGGGTACATGCAGGCTGCTTTGCCACGGCAGGAACAAGTGTTACACTGACCTCAAGGAAAGAGCCAAACAGCCCCTGTTCCAGCACTTGGGGAAATGTAATGCTCACAAAATAAGTGAAGAAACAATTAACTAAAATTTGCAAGAGACTGAAATCTGCACCAAGAGGCAAAGTAATGGGAACTGCAGGATTTACCTTGCCTGGGGAGAACCTTCAGGGGGTTTCAAAACCAGTAACTGATTTCTAAAAGGTGGGTTATCTTGACAACACGTGGGACTGTGCCATCACAGAACCTCTAAGGTTGGAAAAGACCTCTGAGATCATCAAGTACAAAGTCTGACCAGACACCACCATGTCACCTAGACCATGGCATTAAGTGCCATGTTCAGTCTTTTCTTACACGCCTCCAGGGATGGTGATTCCCCTTATTTCTAATAAGGAAAAGGAGGATGTTTCAAGATAGGATTTCTGACAAAATTGGGAAGGAATCTTTTTCTCCCTGAGCTGGCAGCAGTGCAAAATCAGCTAGAGGCCTGCTTGGCTGTTCACACCAAACACAAAGCATCCCTCACAAATATGAGTCAAGGCATTTTAAGCAATAAACAGCGTGGGCTAAAAGGCAACTCTGAGATTTTGAAGAGGGAAATTCTGAAAGAGATCTTCTCAGGTTATCTTGATGTTCTCACTTCTCCTACAGGAACATGAGCTTGCACTGCTCACAATAGCCATAAGTGGGACACTGCCTGTTCATCGCCTACAGTTCACATCCTTCAAAAGCAAGTAAGAGCTGTTCTGCTGTTACAAAAACAATGAGTCTCAAGGTCATCTCCCACTGCAGACTTCCACTTCAACACTCATGTTTCTTCTCTTGGCTGAGGAGGAGAAGGAGTAAGAAAAAATGCAACCTAGCATTGACTGAGCAAGTGATATGGTATCTGGAGAAACAGCAGCATCAAACCAAGTGAGGAACAGGAGACAAACTAGATTCAAAAGAAACTGTCAGGGAATTGTGTCCAAAACAGGAGACAGGGCACAACCAGACAGGGTATGACTGTCAGGAGTTGCAAACTGCATTCATATCTGCTCATGCTTGCAAAGCAGGGACATTGGATATCCTGGCAGGGAGAATGGCCAGCCTTGCACTTCCCACTTGTTTCTCACCAAGACGACTGACTAGTGCCTATCTTGACACCCCTAATCCTCTACTGGTTGGCGCTATTCAGGCAGGCTTAAACAAGAAATCTTATTTCTGAGCTGTAATTCTTAAAACTGCTATAGCTGGGGTAACACAAGCTTTTCTTTCTTGCCAGCACAATAAAATCACTCTGTTTCTCTTGGATCAATGACTGTAAAAGATTAAGGTGAACATTGCAAGCAGCGTGTGCCACCTGGGCAAGGCGTATTTGTAGGGTACTACAACACTGATCAGAGCCACATCAAAGCTTTCTGCCCCGTAGGTGTGAGCTTCGAATAAGCCATGAGAGAGTCCTGTGTTCAGACTGATTCTCAAGCAAAGAAATGAGTTAAAGGAATTTGTGGAAGGCAGTGCTGTTTCAAGGACTCTGGGTGGGACATGACAGGAGAGTTTTAGAGCACATGCCGGTAGAGGTTTTTCTCTCCAGCTGGTTCTTCCTCCTCAGGACCCTTCCCACCGTCTTTTTGTACCATGGACATCTTCCCTTAACTGTCCCCCATCCCTGGCCATTCCCATGACTCTTCTGCTGGTCTAAACCAACCATTTTCTGATCAAACATGACAACCTCTTTGATGTTCAGGTGTAAGCTACAAGTGATAACCCTTTGCTCTCCTTGCAAAGGAGCCCACACTCACCCTTTGTGGCAGTGCATCGCTAGGCTGAAGAGAGAGAAGGAAAGGACCAAGAGCAGGATGTTTCCAGGTGGGAGCAGGAGATGGGCCAGGCTGGAGCTCCAGCTGAGGGAACAGCAGTGCTGGGAGAGGTCCTTGCCCAGGATTGTCTGGGATCAGGCACCGGCGCCCTGCCCAAGAGCCTGGGCAGAGCTCATCTCCCCCCTGCCCTGCCAGAGCCCCAGCCCCTCTGCTCAGCAGCAGGAACAGCCCAAAGCTGGGATTTAGGAGCAACAATTTGAGTTTTAGACAGAAGAGATGAGAAATTGTGCCACAGATGCTAAGCCAGAGGGAAGTAGAGGGCAAAGGACGCATCCCAGGACTGTAATTTTTCCTTTAGGAGCAAGGGAGATGGAGGCAGACAGAATAGCATCTCTATCAGTTACAAGTATTTGCAGTCTTGAACAGGAAATTAAATGACAAAACCATCAAAGTGTAGAACCATCAGCAAATCCTATCATTCCCTGGACTCCAGAAGGCAGCTGGTTCAAACCTGCAACCATCAGTTATCTTTTGTTTTCCCCAAAGACATTGTATTTAAAACTGCCGTGTATCTTCATCCTTTTACTTTCAAACTCTGATTACAGAAAGTTCATTGTTGATGAAATATGTGCCAAGAAGAACCCATCCTGAATTTCAGATTCAAGCATGATATTGAGAGATTTTTAGGGTGGAGGAAAGGTTAAAAGGAAAAAAAAAGAAAAAGCAAACACAGAAACCACCAACAAAAACTTCTGAGAATTTTTCCCTAATGTAAAACTTTGCTATTTCCTTCTAAACCACATAAATAGTTTGTAGAGGAGAATTACTTTCTGAAGCTTAATGATATAGCAACAATCCAGGTACTTTCTGATACTGTCCTAAAACAGCAGCAATAGACTATCTTTTCTAATAGCTGTCAAATGTTTTCTTTCTCCTGTTCTATTAAAGACAGTTTCCCTACCAGAATAAAGAGAACATGCTCAAAACATGCATTATTCTTGCACCAGAAGCAGCACTACTATTGAGAAGATGTGCTCATCTTTAGCCTTGTAAGATGAGAACATGTGTTTATGTAGTGGGGAAACTCTTACCCTGATGATAATTTATAGATGTTTCAAATTAAGTGAATTACATAAAACAGAATGTTGAAACTGTCAGAAATAATGTATTTCTCTAAGTTTTACAATCAGAAACAAAATCAAGCTTTTTTCTTATCCATTGAGATGTGCAAAGCAAAGGCCTAGCCATATCTGTACACTTAATTCAAATATTTCAACACTTAAGTACTTGTTTAGCTGCAACCTGAAAGAGTGGCTTTAACTTCATGCTGAGAAGAAAGGTTTATTTTATTGCACTGCACACTTCTTGTTCTAAGATTTTCCTGGGTGTTTGTACAACTTTTATAATAGAAAGTGCCGGCAGATTTAAAAACAAAATGAAACAAAAACCCCAACAACCAATCAACCAAAACCCATACCAGCAGATGTACAGAATTTGATATTAACTGCAGTTTAGAGATTTATTTGGAGAGATAAATATGTGGCCTGATCCTGAGTGGTCCTAGGCACACACTCTACCCTGTGCAATAAACAATAATGAGCCCTTCAGCTGTGCAGCTTCAATTTCATCATTTTACTATTTTAATAATCAGGGACGTTTGTGGAGAAAGTTGCAATAAAAACCAGGGAACATAAAAATTTTGGGATACCTTCCGGTTATACCCAAGTACGTACAGGGAATATATCTAAAATTTTAATTAAAATAGTATTAATTACTGAAGGAATAGCTGAATTACTGAGGGATAATGAACATGAAGTAACTGTTTTCAGATGGTCTAACTGGGGCAAATTACTCCCCAGAGAACTATATTGTAGTCACAAAATCAGAACATTACTGATGTTAACATACGAAGAAGGGCAAATGAAGGTCTAGTTAACATTGTAACAGCTTATTTTCAGAACAGCACAGACACATTTAGGAAAACCTCATCGCTAAGTACCTTTATGAAGGTTAAGTAAAAGAAAAGCCATTCAAAACTATCTTCTTCATGTAACGTTATGTGAAAGGGTATTTTAAAAATAACCCAGTGAAGTCAGAGAGAATGAATACATGAGCAGCATCTCTACTGCATCCTATCTATCTACTTGCCAGCGTCTGCACTCGTATCACTGCTGATGATTCCGGCTAGAATGCGATCTTCATCCCATTGTATTACAGAAATGAATACCTGACAGAAGGAAAAAAATCCTGTGACCAGAATGGATGTCTTAGGACTGGAGTAGCTCTATCAGTGAAGTGCTGCCATAACATAAAAATAATCTTTTTAGTCCTGAATCCTAAGGCAATGAAAATTATGTGACTGTTTCAATGTTTTTACCTTAAAAACTGAGAAACTCTGCTGTTTAATTTTATCCAACTGACACAGGGTAGGGGACAGAAAAATTCTCAGAGATAATTAAGTTCCTACAAGTTTCAGGAAAAAAATTGTGCCTGAAAGAGAAAGAAAACTCTAATTAGTGTTCCCGCAGATGGGAAAGCAGGTAGGCTCATCTCCGGCTTGCAGCTACTGACTGACTAATCTACACCCTGGAAATGGCAAACCATCCAGCACACAGATTGCTCCAGACTAGCACTGGAGAAAACAAGATCAGCCACAGAACTTAAAGAATAAAGGACAGATATCAATAGGAAAAATGGCTTAGTTACTGTGGGTGAAAGATCCTGTGTTAAAGACCTCCCATTAATGACATTCTGTAGAATAAGTAATTAAGCATCCATTTTCCATACTGTGAAATTCCCAAGGATATGCACGCCTTCATATAAAAAGCATTGTAGGCACACAGTATCTAAACTCCCCTTTACAGTGATAAATCCTCCATACACAGTTTTTCCAACACTACATCTATGGCTCATAAAATATCTTCAGGCCAAAACAGGCTCTTCTGGTGTTGCTAAAACACTGGTGCTGCTTCTGAATTAGTATTCGAAAAGCAAAATTGGACTTACTCCCCTCCACTTCCCCCCACGTGTATCTTTTCTCCTTCCATCTTAGCAGGTTTCTACCTTCTCCCCATCCCACTATTTGATTCCTTTGATACTTTTCTGAACACCACACATTTTAACTTAGCAAACACCGTCAGCCCCTGTACAATTTCTGTATTCTCTCTGCATTAAAATCTGGCAGGAACATCCCCCTTTTGACTTGCTATTTAGCACTGACAGCAGAGCAGCAACAAGGCTTCCTGCCCTCAAATCAAGCCCAGCACGACTGAAACCACCTAAGCCTTGTTGTTGTTCAGAAAGCCATACTCTGTCCTGAGCTGCTGCATATGAGCTGCAAAGCCTGAGCAGAGCCCAAACAGGCAGCAGTGAATTGCAAAGTTTATCTCAGAAAAATAATTACTTTTTTTGAATAGAAAAGTTTGCAGATGCATCCCTGACAAAACTTGCTCCTTGCTGATCCAGTGTGTTAAAAAATAAAAACCAACCAAAAAACCCCCCAAACAAACAAGCAAACAAAAAACACACAAGAAACCCAAACAAAAAAACCCCAACAAGACAAAACAAAAAAACCCACAAACTTTCATCCTAATTATCATTCAGCTCAAAGTATCCTGGACATATTTGTTGTGCATTGTTCTCCAAGAGTTAAAGTTTTCCAAAATAATTACTTTCTGTGTATGCTCTATAGTCCTCACTTTTTAAAACTGGATTTCTAAGTTTTTAGCCATAAAAATCTGTTTGTTAGAGAAAAATTATATTAGTGGCAAAATTACACATTTGCAAACAGTTACACGGTCTTTTGTAGCATACTGTCTGCTCTGAACATGAAATTTTATGGATAATAGGAACCATTTCAGAGCAGCCAAATATTTAGAGGCTCTCTATTGTTCAAAGAAACCCTAACAGCAACAAAAATCCAAGAAAGAAAGATCATTCCTTCTTGTCCACGAAACTATGCTGAACAGGTTTGAAGTTGAAAAAGGCTCCTTGGTTTCTTTTTGTGGCTGTGCTGTTGGTAGAGACAAAAGGAAGGCCAGCGCAGTATCAGATAACTCATCTAATACGGCATGGTAGCCCAGGAACAGCTTCCAAAATGTTGCAGCAGTCAATTTTAAAGGTATCTCTGCACATGTATTGTACAAAACACCTTTGTGTTCTGGTGACCTCTGCCAAGCACAACAAAAAAGAAAAGGTGTGTGTGTGTATTCATGGGAATACACAGCTCTACACTCTTAAACGTCACCATATTTTATGTTGGAAAGGTTTGCAGGGAGGCAGGCCTATGTTTGGTTCTTGGGGGGTTTACAATTTAAAAATATTCCCCTTGGAAGGATACTTTTCTCTTTGCTTTCCTCAGTGAAAGCATGCACAGCAGAAATGGACAGCACATTGCAGCCATTCATGTTTGTACAATCATTTCTACACTGTCAAAGCAGAGGCAGCTAAAATTGGGAATTTCAAGGCATCATGGTCTCATGATGCTTTCACAGTCGTATTTCCTGTATCCCGGCCTGCCTTCCACGGAGCAACAAAACCAGTAACACTCTCACAGAGAAGCACAGATCTCATTTCTCCAGTGCATCAGAAAAATAAGAAACCTTGTGAGTACCTAAATACCAACTTTTTTGGCAATATTAGCTTCACATGTTGTAGTTGCATTTAGTTATCATGGCCTGGCTGGGCTATGCTGTTGTTGAGGCATGTATGAATTGAAGTGACATAAAATACAGGGAAGACTATGTTACTATTAAGAACACGCAATTTATAAGCTGTGTTTTCTGATAACAAGAAGCTTACACAGGCACTAAACGCTATAATATGTAGCACCAGGCTATTTGAAGGATGACATAGCTTAACCCAAAGAGAATAAAGACAATTTATAGCCTAATATTTTACAGGCAAACTAGGGCTGGCTCAGGGGGATGCAATTTCCTAAAAAATAAAACGTTCATTGGAGGTTATATATGTGCAGTTTTAAGTGTGTGTATATATATATAACCTGAGCACGACTTCATATGCACAGACTTGTGAAGATAATTATGTTTTGAAGCTATGTTTCTTTTAATATAAGATTGCAATAATAGAAGTGATGCCTAAATAAGCTGATGACAAAAGCTTCTCAGATGATACAGTCATGTTATTTCTTATTTTCCCCACCAAATAAAACCATGGAGCATATTAGTTTTGAAGAAAACTGTTCATATGAGGATGCAGTGGGAATTTGGTGGCAGTCTTTAATAAGCACTGTCCTGTCATTTATGTATTTCTTCTGCTCCAAGTACAGGACCATTTTGTGCTGGAAGTATATTAGCACATAACTAAGGTAAACTTACAAAAGGAACGGTCTAACACTTTCTCTTATGGAACTGCCAGAGACAAGTTGTAAAGTAGTTATACAACACAAAGAGTAAATATTAAAGAGACAGAGAAAACAGCTTGAGGAATAGATTGGAGGGTACTTTGTAAAATATGCTGTCAGAAGAGGTTGAAGACAGTTTCTTTGAAGCTAATGTACTCAAGTTTCCCGGGGCTGGTGCAGCCTAGGGCTGGAGCATCATGTGAATGAGACATATTTCTGTCTAATCCTGCTGAAGACAGATAACTCTGCCAATTGAGACTGTGCGGGCCTGACAGCCCACGGCAGCAGCTCTGTGATAGCACAGGATTGATGCTGAAACGCCAGAAATGCAACAGCACTTTCTGACAGCAAGAAACCAACACATTAGAAAAGAAATTGGAGACAAGATATTTTCCAGTCAAACAAGATGTCTCTTCATGGGAAACATCAAATCCACCTTGCTAGCAAAGTTCAATATTCATTTGATTGCTGATATTTTATGCTTCCTCCTTTCAGAGGTACAGTAAAATTCAGAGAAACAAGAATGAGACTTCAGCATTCCTCATGCTTCTCAACAAGACAGCATCCTCTGTCATTTCTCCCTCAACAGGGAACTTGAAATATAAATTTGAATAATGCTTGTCAAAATTTTCTAGTATTCAGCATATTTAGTGTTCTCAGAATTATCTTTCACACTTGCTTTATTTATTGAGGTTTGGAATAGATTTAGATAGCTTTTTACAATCTTATCATAATCCGCTCTTTTTATCCTCATTTCCTCCACAGCTCTGTATCAAGACTAGGTTTGACATCCTGGGCTATTCCAGCAAAAAACTAATCTCCCATCCACTCAGGATGATAATTGACCACAAACAAAAGAAAGGATTATTTAGATCTGGTGATCAGTTTTTTCTTGCCCTGAAAACAGAGGAGAGGAAAAATGGAACGAAGTGAGGTCACTTTACAAGAGGAATGATTAGTAATTGAAATTAACCAAGGCTTGGCTCCAAAACTAAAGGTGTCTATGTAATTAATAGTTTATAAAATGGATAATATGGCACAGTTACCTACAACATCAAAAATCACTCAAATAACCAGGAGGTCCTTCCAGTGTTATACCAAGATTGTCAAAAATATCAAACTGATCCAGAAATCTAACAATTTTCAGAAATTTCAAATACATCTGAAGAATAGTACAAATCAAGAATTTGAAAAACACCACCCCCAAACACTAAATCAATAGGAATAAAAAATTAGCTGAACTACACTGAAGAATTATACAACTTGTGCACCCCACTATATTGCTCCCAAATTTCCAAACTCTAAACTGAGTTCTGCTTTTTGAGGATCATTTCACTTGGATCAGAAATCACTTTGTGCTGGCACTATTAAAAAACTATGATTTTATTAATATGAGAATTTTATGTGTATTTATATCCAAATGTGAATAAACAGCATCTCCTCATGATTAAGGAGTAGGCAGGAGTCTTGTTCTATGACAACAAAATCCATAAAATGAAAGATTTTCTGCTTTTTATCTCTCTCCAGTATACTATATTGTTCACTTTATTTAAAAAAAAAAAAAAAAAAAAAGAGAAAGAAAACCCAACATGCAAAACTGGACTACACTTGAAATTGTTATTATATTCCAGTGTTGTCTTACAGAAATAAATATGATTTTGAGCTAATACATTAAAAATGGGACAAGGGAAAGTCAGAAAAAAGACCTGTGTTAATAAAAACAACTGCAACAGAAATAATTTGATATTATCTTATAATTTCATCGTTAAGACTTGTTTACAGAAAACGTAGAGAAGTAAGCACTGGAAATTCAATTCTAAGCCAAATCTTACTGCTTACATTAGCACAATTTTGCTGGCAGTGAAACCCGATAGAGTGGGATTTCCAGATAATATAAATTGTTTTTCTTTTTAAGGAACCAGAAAAAATAATGGAAATATGCAAACAGATTTTTCAACCGTCTATTACAAAGAAAGAGAAATGGGAAATGAATTTGGCCCCAAGCATGTGAAGTGAAGCACCTCTGATGCTGCAGAGTTGCAATGCTGAGAACCAAGCCACGGCAGAGCATGGTTTATCCCCAGGTACAATTGCAGGGGACCCTGCCTGCATCCGGATGGGCAGAGCAAGAGACCAAAGTGTCTTTCTGGAGGTTTTGGGGTGGGAGCCATCACACAGACTAGCATTTTCTGTTCAAGTGATTTTCTGGTTTTGCTGGGAACAGCTACACGTCAAGCGCTTGCAAAAATCCTGCCTTCAATCATGCTTAGACAGAAATGAGCCTGGGCTAAAACATCTCATCTTTGGGAAAAAATACTGGCTTATTTAAATTACTATCATACTATAAATATGCTGTATACTTAAAGGAAGAAAGCCTCATTTCTAGCAGCCTCAAGGATTCAAAGAATTCAAGAAAGAACTGCCAGACTCCAGGAAATTCTGCCTCTGATGGTGGCTGTGAGGGAAGTATATAAATGAAAGCTTAAAGGAAACCACTGTGCATACATCAAGTAAAAAATATAGGGCAGTAATGTGTAGTAACTTCTAGAAATCACTTTAGAGAAGCAAATACTAACAGTCAATTATCACATTCACAATGTCCCTAGCTTCATAAAAATAAAAATGAACAACAGATATCAGAGATTTCTTTTCAGGGGAAGTGCTTCTCCTTTCTCTAAAACAAATCCCAAAATATGCTGGTTTATCCTTAAGCCCTGTACACACATGTACAAGCTGCTCTCACTGCCCATGCACACCACACCCTATAGAGTATTTTTCATTTTACTGTTAAGCCTTTCTGTTAAAGCATTTAGATATTAGCATGTCTGTTGTTAAAGGTTTGTTAAACATTAGCATATCAACATTTCTGAAAACACACCATTACTGAAATATCAATCTATATGGTTACTTGATGATAAAATGTCTTTTTTAATCCAGATTTCAAACTCCAAAGCAAACACATGATGAACAAGATCAGCTGCTATTACTTCATTGACAAGAGAATGGGACTTCAAATGGTTCATGGTAATCCAAGAAATATTTTATTAATATATCTACATTATTTTTAAAAAAAATTCCACAGACCAAACTGAGGCACAAACAACAAAACAAAACAAAACCAACCAGACAAAAAAAACCCAAAAAAACCCATCCCACCAAACAAACAAACAAATCCCCCCAAAAAGTCCTGAAAAAACCCCAAACCATACTGTAAGGGAATATTCTGAGAAGAGCACAACCAAGCAGGTAAGGGAGGGTAAAATCATTGTGAAGGGAAGTAAACACACTTTTTGAGGACAAATTAGACAAGACATGAGGATGAAACAGGCATTAGGTACTACAAATTTATGACTACAAGGTCCCCAATATTAAAACAGGTTCTCTTTGTATCACTCTAATTAGTTTTGAAAGCAAAAAGCTTGCAATGGATGCAATAAATTGCAGTGCACAGACACTGGATTTTAATTAGAATTACCTTGTATAGGTCACATCTCTTTATTTAATGATTAAGTAGTTCAATTTGATATCATTGTGCTGTTTACCAAATCAAAACCACTGAAGTGTGATCATGCAAAGCTGTTTGCAATGTCATTTACTTGCATTTTTTATTTCCTGCTTCTCCCTGTAACAAATTCTTAGCTTTTAACTGGTTGGGGAATATGAGCAGTTATTTGAACTAGAGCCAGGGGGATTCAGGTCCCCATAGTCATTGAAGTGATCTTTACTGAGCAACATTCTGTATTTTGCTAAACAGTATTCTAGAAAAAAACTTACTGAAATGACTGAATTGATCTGGTTTCCTATATTTTTTGAAATCTTTTTATGGTCAATGATGATTTTAGGTATAGTCTCTCTAATACATTCTTACCGATCTCAGATGGTTAAGAGAAGTTTGCATGGATTATCATGAAAAATTCATAGCTGAAAATATCAGTGCCTCATAGTAAGTTACCAAAAAAAAAGTATATTCAAAATTAAGTATACAAAGCAAAGTCAAGCTCATTCACATCTTCATTTGAAAAAGAAATGGGATGCATTCCATTTTTACACCTACAACCATTTTTATATTTTAGATAGATTCTTGCTAGAGCAGGCAGCTTTGCCTTACTATCTCTAACTCATTAACTTATAAACCTTGTTCTGGAAGAGAAGAATTATATAATACTGCAAGTTGCAAGGAGAACAGCCGCAGACTAGCAATTCGCTACCTTGAACGTGGGGCAGGAATTTCCTAGAGCCCAGGTTCCAGGTAATTCCCAGAGCTGTAGATAACAGCCTGCATTAGATCTGTGCCGACTATAGATAAACAAAACCAACTTTCCAATGAGCTTTCATCCACTGCATGCAGCAGGTGGTTTCACAAGGTGTGCTCTGGGAAAGAGCAGGGAGAACTTTCAGAAGTTCTGCAAGAGCTTTTCTAGTTCTGGTGATTGCCCGAGCCTTTTCCTTCCCAGCTGTAGTTACATGAAGTATGAAATTAGGAAATGATGGATCCTGAATCCAAACACTGACCTGAGATGCTCGTGACAATACAGCACCAGGGGGCTCCGTGGCAGCACCGTGGCAGAAGGGATCCAGGAGCACATACTAAGAGAATTACTGTAAGATACACAAGACTGCTGCAGTCTGAAAGAACTTTATGACTTCCAACGAGAAATTTAGGCACCCTGAGTTGTACTGCCCATCCCATACCCATTTGTCACGTTTTCTTTTTAACCCTTTTTTGCTTCACTGTGACACAGAATTGGCTCCACCCCTGGAACTTTGGTCTCCATAGCATCATGCCTTAGAAGAAAGTTTGCCTCAAAGTATAGCCCAGGAGACCGAATCAGCAGACCTTAAGATCAGAATATATTTTTGTTAGAAATAAACAGTTCTGCCTGAGTTCCATAAAAGTACTAGAAAGAGAGATGATCAGTGATTCCTGTCTTTAAGAAGAAATCAGCTTATTAAGTGCTAAGACAAGTGTGATTTGAAAACACAGGAGAGGGTATGCTGCCTTATAAATACAATTTATTGGCACTTCTTTAAAGTTATTGTCTGTACTTTTATCCTTCAGATAACAGGATCAATCATACAAGAACACTGCCTTTATACAAAATTTGCATATGGAAAAAATACAAAACACTTCAGAAAGATATCTTCCACCTAAGAAAGGGTAGCTTCAAGAAGCAACAGAAATATTTACAGACTAATTTTCTAGAGTTACACAGTTTAATTTCTGTGCAATCTTTATAAGGATAAATATATTGAACACAGCTTTTCTGTTCAGAGACATGATTTATTACCTCCATTCTAATTTGAACATTGACTTTTAGGATCAACTCCTACTTGCTGTGTTCTTCAATGAACACAGATTGCTAAGTAACTTTGAAAGGAATCTGGAAACAAGCCTCCCAAAAACTAGCTGCTTTAATTCTGTGCCTAGAGAATTGTAAGAATAAGATATGAAGAGCCTGGCCCAACATATCCTTTAATCAGTCTGATAGGAGCTGCACAACCTATCCAGAGGGTTGTTAACTACCTGAATCTGTAGAGTAGAATGTTCAAAGTATCTCCCTAAAAATATTCAACAGGTCTTTGACAAAAGTCTTTGAAGCCTGTCAAGAGCATTTCTGGTAAGCACAATAATAACATAAGAAAAAAAATAACCTTTAATATATCAAAATTATATGAAATAAACAAATGGTTCAAAACTATTGACCCCATCCCTTTTTTCTAAGGTGTGATTTATTCCTCTTGACTATAGTCAATGTTGGATCAATGCAGTTTTATCCCCTTGCTTACATCACCGTTATAACAAATCTTTGGTTCAGTTTACATAAATGCCCTCCAAAGATCAGGAGGAAAAAGTCCCTGTAATAAAAAGGAAACTGATACACTGCATCAGCAGCAAAACCAGAGAATACTGGGACAATCAATAGGTTTATAGACAGATGGCAGAAAGGAAGGAAGAGAGTAAAAATAACCATGCCATGCAATCCAGAAAAGATTCAATGATTTGTTTTGAATAAGCTAAGCCATTTATACTGCACTAGAAAAAAGAACTTCTGTAGTATCATTTCTGATATCAGTACTGGAATTTCCGTCCCTGAGCTACATCCTTACACAGAGGTAAGCACGTGTACATACCGAGTATAAAATGTGCTGGTGAATAAACTTCGTATATGCAACATTCATATTGGTTACCTCCACATTTCCAAAATGAATGTGCTACTGGTAAGTTTGCACGTTTCCATCAGGAGCATAAAATGTACCTTTGCATAACAGGAAGGAGTCAGTTTCTCATTACCCTCTTTTCCTTTATTGAAATCCCATTTAGAATATTTGCACAAACCTTCGATTGAAACGTAAGACTGCACTTACAGTCCTCAAATGACAGCAGGTTTCTCATTCCACAACTCAAATGTGGATACCGCACTGCACTGAATGATTCTTCTGTTGGACACGTCAAGAAAACTAAGACAAAAATGTTTACAGTAACATGGATTTTTTTTTAAGCAACCCATTTCTCAGCTAGAATTCTAGATATTGTTTACTTCTACACAGATAATTAGGATACTAGTTTGGTGTTTCACGATTATGGGGATTATCTCCTACATATGTTCTGTATATTCTACATTCTTTTCTGTTTAATTCCTTAAAGGTTTTATTTTTCCAACTTAAGGCCTTTCAATATATCTAGCTGGAAAAAAAGGATTTGCCATATTAATGCTTCTCAGGTACCCAGCAGAAAAATAAATGAATGGAGCTTTTTGATACATTTGACTTATTTGAGCTATTTGCAGGCTTTTTCCCCCTTATTCCTGGCATTATTATCCATTTTGAATCACTACCCCATCCAAACAGTTCTTGCCAGATTAAAAATCAATTTCTTTCTAGAAAAAAAATTACCAGTTTTCACGAACAGCCTTACTGAAAGCTCTAAACTGAGTTATGAGTTCACAGCCTCACTCTTTTCAGCCCCTTACCACAATGCAGCTCAGAGTGCTTTCCAAAAGCAGGCTTGTTTTATTTTTTTCCCCTATGTTTGGTTGGGGTTTTTGCTCATTTGTTGTTTGGTTATGTTTTTTTAAAACCCTAGATAGCACCACTGAAGTTAGAGCTACACAGACGTATTTTAATTTTGGCAGAACTCTGGTTTGTTTTAGCCCCAATCAAAAATCTTCAGTAGCAAGGTAATGCGTTTTTTCGTTTCCTAGCTGGATGTGTCCCTGCTTTTCTTTTCTAAATTAAATGTTACCTAGATCCATGTTCGTACACCTGAAGTATTATGGAAAGGATCATAGGAATCACTGATGCATAAAAAAAAACAACTTTATGGACAATACTTGTCAGAAAAAGCAATATAATTTATCTGTAACATAATTTATTTCTAGTTATAACATGTACACTAGGGATACACTAGGGGGTTTTCCAGCCCCTCACCAGGCTGCTGTGCCCCACACCTCGCTGCTAAGCAGCACCAGCGTGCAGCCAACTCAACTTTCTTCTGGAAAGCGTCAGGGGCATTGTGCGTGTCTTTGATCTGTGGGCAATCACAGACTTGGAGGCTGCAGGGCACTTGGAATGCTCATCAGCCAGGCTGCATAAAAAGCCTGAAACAAAACAATTAAGCTTCTTTATGGAGTGAGATAAAGAAAATAATAGAGGCTACCACTAAAGATAGAGCTACATGGCAATACCAGAGCAAGAGCTGACTAGGAAAAACACCACTTCCCAAGCGACTAACTCCACATACAGGAGCAGGCACATTGATATGTTTGAACTGAAAACAGCAGGACAAAAGCAGGAATTCAAGGAGAAAGCTCCAACACAAGAAAAGACATTAAAAACCGTGAACCTGAGAAGGCTCCAGGATGCCTAGAAACTGCACCAAGGAAAATGCATTCACAGAATAGGGTAACTTAGACTATTTTATAAAGAAACAGTGGGGAAAAAATCTGGTAGCGCCAGTTGCTTTTGTTTGTTTGTTTGAAATGGAAAACACACAGAGCCATGGTTAGATATTGATTGTTCCAGGGATTCCCAAGCCCGCATTTCCCGAGTACTGACAACAGCCAGCCATGGCTGATGCTAGGAAAGGTGATGCTCAGTATTTATTTTATGTTATTTATTGCTGGCAGCAGCTGCAGATCCCAGCCCTGCAGCCCCTGACACAAATCAAGTATTCTCATCCATCCCTTCCACCCGTACTCATCAAGCACCTTCCTCACCACCAGTGCAGCCTCACTCAGCAACACCTCATTCAAGAACCCCACATTCCAACACTTTTTTAGTTCCATCTCCTTGGTTTATGATCTATTTCCAGCTCTACAATCACCTCTAATCCAGATGTGCACTGCCTTGCCTATAAGGTACTGACCCTTCATCTGTGCACAGGTGCTCACAGAAACAAGAAGCCAGCTCCTGACAGCCTGCAGAAGTCGTGCCATTCAGAAACTGAAAATATATTCCAACTTTCCCCTATCTGCTGTCTAAAAAGGTATCGTATGCTAGCAGCATGAAAATTGCATCAAGTCTGTTTCAAATTCCTCATATTTTTCAGGCAGCTGTGAATAACAAAGCATGCATAGCTGCACATGGATCAGTGTAAGGTTCTTTTCCTCCTCGTATTCAGGCACAGTAGCACCTTCAACACCACCTTTGTTTGTTTATTCTGCATTAGTCACAATCAGATAAACTGCTCAGGCTCCCCTTTAATAGGCTTCTCATACAAAGCACTTAAAAATCTTTTTCTGGCCGTGGGCTGCTCAGATGCAATTACAGCTTAGCTTCTAAAATTACTTCTGTGAATTTAGTAAGGTCCCGATTTTGAAAGGAATCTCATTTAGGGGTTGGAAAGCTTGATGAATTTGATATTTAAAGCCAAATTACATACTACTCAGAGATGCCTCTACTGAAGTTTTCTTGCAACGCTCTGTAATTCAGCACTTAAACAGAACCAAAGCACCTCCAGCAGGTCTTCCGCTCTGGAATGTGTTGCTCACCAACTGAAATACCATGTGTCCTTACGATACTTAAGAACAGGGTACTTCAGCGAGTCCAGCTCAAATTAAACCAGTCAGGTTATTTCACTTCTTCAGCAAGGAAATGTATTGGGAGCAGCAAAGCAGCAAGGTAACAGCTCAGGAGACCAGACCACAGAATGGCAACCAGACCTATTAACAGCAGCAATGCAAGTTCACTGTAATTTACTCTTGGACAAAGCTGGTAATCTGAGTGACAGAACCAGGAAATGTTCCACTACCATTACTGAAATATTTTTAAAGAGTGTAAATACATACATATATATATACAGACAAAGAAATCTACAGAGATTACTACTGTTAGAAAACTGGAGTTTGAAGGTTTTGTTTGGAGATTCCCTCCCCCCCCATTTTTTTGGTGTTTTGTTTAAAGCCTTTCCCCCTCTGTTACCAAGAGAATACAGAAGATGGGAAACAGAGTTTGGTTAATCTCAGCACAAAACATAAGAGACAGTCAATTAGTGAGGTGGTGAGTCAATCGTATTTCTCTATAGTAAAGTACCACCTGAGAAATAAAATATCACAGTCTAAGCTGAAAGGGAAAGGAGAAGATGTTTAATTTCTTCCTACTTTAACTTATCAGAACTCTCGCTGAAAATTACTCGGATATGTATAAAAAATTAAGGAAGGATTACAATAGGATCCTATCTGCCACAAAAGCTCTACTCCCACTGGTAATTACATAATAATTATGTCTCTTGTAATATTCTCTACGAAGGTGGCTGTGTGTCAGTGGGTCAAATAGGTTTATGCCTTCCTTAATTTTGTTCTTTTTTGCCATTCTATAATTTTCACTTTGATAAAAGAGCTACAGATCTTTGTCTGAAGGCAGGAGTTGAATCTCAATGAACTACACCATACTTGTGTAAGTAATCACAACGAAATTAGCACTACAGTTGCACATCTGAGGGTTGGTGGAGAAATATTTAAGAAGACAAACCTCAGAGACGAAATCATATAGGGAACCATTTCTCAGTATTCCCAGAAAGCAGTCAAGCTACTGACAATCTTCACAGCTAGAATTATTGCTTTTCTATAAAATATACTATTTCCCCCTCTGGCTTTTGACAGCACATTAAAGGGAAAGAGACCCTGCCTTTTGTGTATGTCTTATGACTACAGGTCAGCAGGTTCAAAGAGCATAATACATTGAAAATTTGTTATCTTCCAGATTAATGAATTTCTATGTACTGGTGACAAGGTAAGAAACAGACCTTTTGGGCAGCTGAAAGATTTCACACGCCATACTATGACCCAACTTGAAGATACCGATCCAGAAATCCAGGGGAAAATATCCTAAATTTTGTGCTATCACTTACAGCGCTGGATGTGCATCTACTTTCTCATGCAAAACTTTCTATTAGAATTTTAATTTTGTAGAAAGAAATCAAACACAGTATTTAGAGTTATGGAAAAAACCTGTATATCTTCTGTTCATATATACATATCCAACTGTTGACAAAATATTAAAAAATAACTCAGATGGGAATGGCATAATTGATTTCATCTTTTTCCTATAGGACAAAGCAGAGTTATAAAAATAACTGCTTTCAAATGGTTTGCTGAAATTATTCCTGCTGTAGTTACATTATGGTTACCATTGGCATCCAGGTGCCTGTGGCCAAAAGTGGGGTGCTGCCTTCTCTAGTACAGAAAAAGCCTACTGGATTTGATCTAAGCCTTACTGCATGTTTTTAAATCATATTTATACAATTAATGCTTCTTTCCATACACTCTGTGTAGCCCAAATTCTGCGAACAGCCAAAGCCGTCAGTCATCCAGGCTGTGCGCGCAGTACTGTTTGTGAGCACCCCATGAGATCTGTAAGGCAGAGGAGTTCAACTACAAGAACAAGGCCTTGAGTTAATGATACACAGAGACCAGCTGTGCCCTATCTCCTGGTTTTTGCCAGGTGCAGGCCACATTTTCCCATGGTGTCAGCAAGTGCTGTAACCACTGCTTGGCAAATCCTGTTTCTGACCACTGCACCGGCGCAGTGGAACTCCACACGGAGAACAAGCTGGTAGTCAAACCCTCGGTTATGAGGCAGAATTCATTCTGAAGCTTGCAAATATTTGCTCTAAGCTACAGTGAGTGACATTAAGGTGTCCAATATACAAAGACTAAAGGAATATATGACTGAATGAAATCTGGGGAAAACAGTCACCACAAAATAAATTATTTGATATTGCTGGAGACATAGACAAACCTGCTGGTGCATGGGTTTAAGGTTTTTTTCTGTTTCATAGATCGGTAGGAGAGACTGTGCAACTGTAAGAATGAAAGTGTGATTGAATTTCCAGAATTCAGAAGTTTCACTGAGCACAATACATATTAATTCTGTGATACTTTGTATTAAAAAAAAAAAAAAAAAAAAGAAACATAATGTTTTTTAAATATAGTGAGCTACCTCTCATTTGATCTGCTTTTTCAAAAAACAGTATCTTCATTCATTTAATGTATTTTACTTAACAGCTTCAGTTAAAAGATCTTCAACTGTAAATGCTCTGACACAGCTAAAGGTCAGCTTTGTTGATACAATTATATTTTTAATGCTGAGTCATATATTTCATAAAGTATAACCAGAAAAGGCTAGCACAAAGTATGCCACCACCAATGAGTGTGCTGGGACAATACTGTTTCTCCCACTCCCCTCTGAGTATTTTGTTTTCTCATAGAAATTTTAAAATGCCTCCTTCTGTCCCCTGAGACATCATTACAACCAGATACCTCCCATGTAGATGTGTTCCCTGAAGCTGCCACAAGCCTTTTAGTTAACAAAAGGCATAATTTACACTATATCTTTGATGATTCTTCTAATTTAAAAAAAAAAATTAAAAACAATTTCTTAGTCAGACCCCTTGCTACTGACTTTTAAACAAATACTTTACACTTCTAGCTGAGTATCACAAAATACTATTACAGTTGTAGAGGTATTAAAAATCAGCCATATTCTTATTTACAATTAGCACCTTTTCCCTAAGCAGATGCATTTCCTGTTGGATTTTATGCCCTAGAAAGAAATGGTGAAAAAATCTCAGGTAGATACAGAAGTGCAGCTAAAGCAACCTCCAGAAATCAACAGGAATTTCTGCCACAGGGAGACTGTGATCAAGAAGTATCTCATTTAATTGTCTCTAGAAATCCATTTGCATTCCCATTTCAAAGATGCCTATGCTCCAGTAAGCTTAATTTTAAATATAGTTTGATAACTCCTCTACCCAAAACTAAGATCTTGTGCAAGTGGTTTCAAATGCATGAAGAAAAATCAGTTTGTGTCACAAGTTGCTTTTAAATAATGACGAATCTGTTCTGCTCCAATCCCCGCTGCTACATAAAGACAAAAAAAGGTGGCTGAAATTAATATTCCATTTGCAAACTTCCAGTTATCAAAGTTTACCATTGTTTCCATTTCTGTGTTTTCCTCCAGCATCTCCTGCAATTGTTGCATAGATGGTGCACAGGAGGGATAAGCTGCTCTGTTCTACGCGCCACAGCATGTGGAGCAGATGGACCCACAGCTCCTGCACAGATAAAAACATCATGACAGGAAGAATGAAGAGCTGATATCTCAAGATACTCCAGGAAGCAGAACACACTCTGGGCCCGTGAAAGAACAGCAGGTGCTGGTTGTGCAATGGTCTTTGGGAACGCCCCAAGTGCTGACAAACATTTCACTGAATTCCAGCACAAACCACTGCACTCCTGAGACAGCAGCAGCGTCTTTGGGCACTCTGGGCACCCAGTGATAGCGAAATGATGTGAACCTCTTCTTGCCCTCACTATATTCTACAAACCACCACACTTTAGCATTTATTTCAGGGACTACTTAGGCAACGTTCACATTTTATTTCACTGTCCTCTTAGAAAGTGTTTTGCAATTATACTTGGAAAAATAAGCAATACATTTCCTTAATAAAATCCAAATCAAAGTTGCTACAAACAGGTTAAAAATCATTCTTTTTCTTTGATTTGCAAGAACTTGCTTACTTCTTGCTTCATTGAAAATCTCATCCCTAACATCTACGTAGCCTGGAAGTGTGGGTACATTTGTTTAAATGCAGAAGTGAAGAACTAATAACAGCTTCTAAAGTTAAAGACAGTAAAGATTAAATGTGCAGCAGCAGACTCATTAAACCAAGAGCACCTAAAAAAATGAATGTGCTGTGTCAATGAGTACATAACTGTGTGAGAGTTTTATTAGACCTTCTGAAGTTTCTTTTACTTTTTTCTTGGACAAATTTAGTGTTCCACATGGTAGGCATTTCAACTAGATAATCAATAGGCTAATCCAAAATTTTGTACACATGGACTGAACACAGCAATCAGTCAGCTGGCTGAAGAGCTACATTATCTTATCAGCTCACAGTTTCCTCCAATTAGGGATGTATGAACCTCATCACATTTCCATTAAACAATTAAATCATAAGAACTGTAGCTATAGAAACACTGCCAATTTATTTCCTTCCTCATTTCATGTTCTTGTCTTATTACTTAATCATCCTGGAAAATAATACATAGGCTGTGAATCACTCAGTTCAGTGGAATGATATATAAGCTGTAGGTGTTGCCCTGGATAAACATAATATCTGGCTCTGGTCAAAGAGTGTTTTACCACCTATGTGCGATAGATGAATTAAAACTGATCTTTTAACTGGTACTTGCAAAGTAGACTATTTTCTTAATCTGTGTTTCTGAGAATTTGTCTTCACATAGTCTTATTTTCTTCACATGCTACCGCACACACAAAAGAATTTTCAGCAGTAGTGCGGGCTTTCCATGGAAACCATCCACTGAGCAAAATACCGTTCTGTTAATTCTACCCAGTGTACTTTTTTCCAAATAACTTGATATGGCACTAATTAGTCTGAGAGTCAAAAAAAATAATTTAACTTGCTTAAGAAGACTTGGTATAATGCCAAAAATAATTTGCTACAATTGCAACCATTTTCTTGGCAATGTCTATTGTTATATAACTTATTTTGAGCAAACCAAGAGACAGTAATTTACAGTTCCACAGAACACGTGAAAACTGACAAGAAAAAAGTCTAAAGAAGTATTAAAAAATGTTAAATACCTCCAGTTTATCAGTTTTCTGTTCTATAAAAGAGGTACAACAGATTGCTTATTTCAAAGAAAAATTCAGATGCTTACTACAGACATTTGTTCTATTTTGATAATTCTAATTATGCTTAAAAAACAACCTTCATAACAATGAAGTCCTTTGCTCAAAGTCGTCCTTGTCTTTCCACATCCATTTTAAAAAAGAAGCTTTAATCACAGGAGGCCAATAGCACTGTAAAAACACTGTCAAAGGGGCATGAGCCCTTCAGGTTTGAACTGTTTTCCACTCTATTTCCACAGTGCCACAGCAAAACATACATCAAGAAAAATACAACTGAGAAACTGATGCTACATTTTTTATACTATTAGACTGTAAATTCTGCTAAAACACAGAACTCACAAGCAAGAAGAATTTGAAGAAAAGTGATACATCTAGAAAAGTCACATTAATAGCACTTTGTAAAAGTGCCATGCAATAGATTGCAATTGAGTAGCACAGTAAGGTTTTAGGGGACTTTAAAAAATAAGCAGATTTTTGGTAACTCCTTGGAGGCCATGTACTTCAGAAGTTACAGCTTTTCAACACAGGTTTGGTGTGCAATGCACCGCATTTCATTTCAAGCCACTTTGCAGGGAGAAGAGCAGAAATACGAACTTGTTGCTGAAATGGCTCTTAGAGGTAACAATTCCCATGATAAGCAAGGACTGTCAGACTGGAACCTTAGCTATTCCTACAAAATTCGGTGCTTTTTGCCTCTTTCCATGAGCACAGGGGTCCAGCTCATCCAGGGGACTGGGTACTACTGAGTTAATGAGTTTACTGTTGCAATAAGAAAGATACAGATTGAAAAGCCTTTGCTATTTTCAAACACTGTTTTTAGGCTTCATTCCACTACTGGTACATGCCTGGACATAAATAACACAGATTTGGTCTCAGACTTCCTGGGACCTTAACGTTGCCATGACTTGAAACAGTTTACGATCTGATCCAGAACCAGGCACTTGTAACATATCTGCATTGCAAAACTCAAGTTCAGCTGAATCTTTGTAAACAGTTCTTTGATTTACTTTCCTTAGTACATACCAACAAATGTTGAAATGCCATTAACACCAGCACATCCAGACATAATTCATTACAGAGCCCCATTTCCCAACCAGACAGTTCCACATTTCCTGTGGTCCCCTAATTAATGGATGTCTATCAGCCCCATCTGCAAATCTTGGTGGGTAATACTTTCACAAAACTAAATTGAGCTTGCCACAGCAGAAATGATGCAGTACCGTGGGGTACAATTAACTATACAGAGACATACTTTATCCTAAGCCTTAGGCACAATCAATAATGAGTTTCTTTTCTGAGATGTTATGGGGTTATAAGCACAAGATGATAGCCTTGAATTACTTAAGTTTTGGTGACCTTTTTCTACTTGGATTCTAACTCTCAGCAAATATGCAGGCAGACAAAGCTTTATAACACAATAAAACTCCCTACCAATTCTAAAATTAAAAGGTTTAACTGCCTTAAAATATAAAGCAGTATCTTGTCAGTGAAAAATTTAATAGCTATAATATTAATAAAACAATGAGAACTGTTCAACTGGTATCTTTTTCTATCCTTCATTTTTCTGGACACACAGGAAGGCTGTTTTTTGTTTTTTGGGGTTTTTTTGAGACACTAATTTCAGCAAAAGAAGAATATTTTGATTGGCTGAGGAGGAAAGCAAGCTGCATCTTAGTCCAGTTGACAGTGCAAGTCTTGCAAATCCACAGAAGACAGGGAACACTTTGACCTCACTGTGCACATCCAAGCAATAAAATCTCCAATCTCTTCATATTGGATATTGATTTTCACTAATTATGTCACTGTTTCAAGCATTTGTTTTCACTAATATCCCAGCCAGGATTTTGCTTAGCTTCTTTTCCTGAATGTTTTATATTGAGAGGAAAAAACAATTTTTTTTTTTAAAGGTAACCTCTTAGCATATCCTTATTCCATCAATATGTCTCTCAAAGCCATCTAGAAGTTCCTCCTCAGACGTGAGATTTGTTTCCTGGAATGCGTTTCACCTCACTGACCTATAGCAGCTTAAGTGTAAGCACACAGTACATGCACATCTCCAAACAACAGAATCTCACTGAGCTGGTAACGTGTGGGGTGCCAACTGCCCACACACAAATCTAGAAAGCTCTGGGATTAAGTAAGAGTAATCATCTACAAATCAACAGAAGAGATGAGAGAACAGACACCAGTGTCCAGGAGTCTCCCCCACCTACCCTTTCCCTCAACCCACGTGGTCTTCAACCACTTCCAACTACCTTGAAAATGTGTATTCAAGTAGAACATGGGGATTTTAAGTGGATAAGAAAATCAAACTGTGCTGGTGGTGTGCCAGTCAAACTGGTTTTCATCCTTTAAACAGGTCACAAGAAAACTGTTCTTCTATTTACAAAGAATTTTGTGGCAGCCATGAAGAAATAACATTAGAATGTACAATTTATTACTCAATACTTTAAAAGCCAAACTATTTTAGCAAAAGCCTAAAGGTGATTCTCTCGCAAGACTGTAGCATGGGGGGGAAAAAAAGCCCACAAAGAAAGTTAATTTCAAATCTAATTTCAAAATTCACAGTGTTCATGCCCTTTCCAAGGTCACACAGCAAGACATGTGAAATCAGGGAACACAGCCTGGAGCACAGCAAGAAAAATGATTGGTATAGGCAGTAAGTGACTAAGCTATAAAACCAATTAGCAAATGTGACTTATGATGCATTAGGATGCAGGCTGTATAGAGGGCAGGTAAAGCTGCCTGGACTGGAGGACTGCAGCTGCTGGACCTGCACAGCTTTATCCAGCTGCAAACATCCAAGCAGTGCCATCCAGCTGCTGGCCTCCCACCCGCAACGGTTTGCTTACCATGGTTCTGGGATAAAGGAAGCATAAGGAATGGTTCCAAAGACCGTTTGGGGTTAGTTAGGACCAGTGTAGAACTGGAAAAAAGAGTAAATAAACATGTTTGAAGCTGTGAGACAACTCAGAGACAGAGAAACTTGATAGATAATGATATACAGTACTCAGGAAATCTCATGCATTTCCTTCAATATCTTATTGATATCGCTAGACCAAGGGATATTTCTTATTGAAAACCCCCCACCTCACTCCCAACAGGGTAAATATATATTGCTGGACTTTTATATCCTTTTTCAGGTACTAGAACATTCTAAAATCTCCTCCACAGCAACAAGTCATTTGAGCTTCTTGGCTTTCCTTGTTTTCCTATGTGAGGTTGTGAGGTTGGATATTTTAACTCTCAGAGTTGAAAAAGAATGATGAATCTCATCCTTCAGTTCCACCAAAATCTAGTAAACCCCCAAGGATGTCCCCAGGAAACATGATACTGCTGCAAATGCTACTCCCATTTCCTTCCCAGGTGCAAATGACATTTTGCCATGCCCTAGAAACCCTCCCTTTCCAAGGGGGCTCTTGAGAACACAGGCAGCTGAACACAGAGGCTGCTCTAATCAGGGTGATGGATCCATCTTGACCCTGCTGCCCCCAGAATTACAGAAGAATTACTGAATTCAGAATTACCCAGAATTACTTCTGCTACCCACATGTATTCAACTTCACTTTGCCACTGCTAGGACAGAAAATCATCCAAGGTGGTTTTATAGAGCACTTTTATGTAAGCTCAGAACATCCAACAGTATTTATTATCTACTGTAACATATGAACTTTATGAAGCAAAGTTGATGCACTGACAGCCATAATTCAGAATTTTCTTTATGCTCTGTTTTGGCATTGGTATTTCTGTTTACTTCAAGTATAGGGTAATTCCTTACACTTTTCCCACTAAATACCATTGACAGTACAGAACTTAGTTCTCAAACTTTATGATATTTTTCTTAAATATCATTCCAACTAAATGATAAACAGAATTATTTCACATAAATTTCAGGGTAGAAGGATTCCACAGTGAAGTTATTTTATTGGTGCATGCTTATTTCATTATGCAGTACTTGACTACGTAGCGTCTCATTTCCATTTCAGATTTTAAAAAGACACCAACATTTCGGTATCTTAGGAAGAAAATTACAGGAGGTTTCAATGTGTTTTCACATCCTGAGCTTTCCCATGAATATTTTCTGATAACAGATTATGAGTTCTATTAAACTTTCACAGGCCTGCAAAGACTAGAACTACTTCAAAGGAGAGCAGTATATTCCCTTGGGTAATATCTATGTGGCAGATATTAACTTTACTTAGGACCTAGCTTTCAGGATTTATTCAGCAATCATAAAAGCTAGCTTGTCAGCGTTAATAGGGTTATACTACAAAAACACAGTACTTGCAAGAAAATTGATACCATTCATTACGTACAACATTGTATTTTCAAAGGTTGGCAGTCTGTACAGTGCAGCAAAAAACCCCACAAGCAGCGTGGAAGCAAAAGAGATAAACATGTGGGAGCAAAGGAAGACAAGATGTTTTGAGAGTAACGCATAGGAACGAGAGCCAGGACACTTGGGTTCTCTTCTCAGGATCCCTTTATCTTCTCGTAACCTTGGAAAAGCAAATGTCGCCTCTTCAATTGTCAGAAGGCAAAAAAACCCAAAGCCTAACTCACCTTAATGAAAGCACCCCTGAGCCTCAGTCTGAATAACCCTGAAGTGTCAGCAAGGAGCACCATTACATTGGTCCTGGTGCAACATAAAGCTGTGAGCAAGCAGCTTCAAGATGAGTCCTTGCCTGAGGGGAGCGGACACCACTTCACATCCTCTTGCTGTGAGAATGCTTCTCTTCCCTGCCCTTTTGCCAAGCAGGACAAAACAGGCTCGGCTTAGCTACAAGCCAGGTGCCCATCAGCATCTATCCCTTCAGTGGCAGAAACTGCTGGGCAACTTCACACTTTTCAGCAGGGCAAGGCTGCTACAGGGCATTTCCCAGGAGAGCTGCCATGCCAACCTTCCCCCAGCACATACTGAGCGCTGTCAGCTCAGGCAGTGGCAGTCAAAGCAAGCCAGAGCGCCTTAGCTCTGCAGAAGAAATAATGTTACAAAACCTAAGGGAAATGCTCTCTTTTGCATATGAAAAATGGTTAAGACAGCAGAAGGAAAAATCAATAGGTCCAAGAGTGTATGTAAATTAACAGGTAGAGACAAAGAGAGATTCCTTCTGCTCACGCCAGGCAAAGAGATGTGGCTTCGAGTCCCGGCTCATTCACACCCAGCCAGCTTCCTGCAGGCAGAGCCAGAGCACCACGGTGAGCTCCAACTGCGCCCTTGCTCCAAACCTCCTATGGTGTTTATTGAGAGCAGTGGAGACCCACAGTGCAGTGACTAATCCCTGTGAAAGCCTCAGCCTGCAGTGACTCATCCAACTTTAGAAATTAAAACATTAGTATTCATTTTTTTTAAAAAAAGCTTCTGAATTTAGCTCTCTGTTTAGTGGGGTCAGTCAACTTTTGCTCACCTCAAGGAGAGCAAAAACTTCTCTTTGATTTCAATCAGACAGTTCTGGAGCATGGCAGTAGATCACATCTGCCAACATTTGAAAGCTACCATATGAGGAGAAAAATAGGGATAGACCTTTCATTGAAATACTCCATTGAACTCTATTGAAATGCATTAGTCTAAGAAATCTTTTGTTCCAGGAGAGCTTTCTAGGGCACAGAGCAGAAAGTGGCTGCCTTTTTTTCCCCCATTCTCTCCTTTCTTAAGGCAGCAATAGAAAAATGCTTTTGAAAGAGGAGTTGACAAATACATGGTTAATATTTCTAATATTCTTTGCTTTAACCAGGCTAGTGCTTGTGAATAATCTATTTACTCATGATAAATTTGAAAGCAGCTTTGAAGCAAGGCTTCATATACTTGATAGCTGTTAGCTTTTAAGGTCAGAATTGAAGAGTGTAACCATGTAGTCTGATTACTCACATTACTGTGGCTACAGATTTTCAGTCAGCATTTTTCCTTATATGTAATGGAAATTTAATTAGCCTAATAAAGTAATTAATTCCCCAAACTAGAGGAAAAAAAAAAAAAAAAGCAATAGTAGTCCCCTATATTACATCCAGCCAAACATGTCATTTCAGTCTGCAACATTTCCTAAAGGCTTTGCAAACATTTGGGGTTCAACCATAGATGAGTATATGTAGTCCAAACTGAAAGCAAAAATCATTTTGCAACACCCTTCATGCTTCCCTCTCAGTATGCTACCAGGCATCTCCACTCAGATGAGCACATGAAATTAAGAGTAGAACCTAAAAGTAGTTCTGGAATACGACCTGAGGACTTGACCTCTGTCTGGAGTGGTACTGATGTGTCCTACAGTAAAAACCTAGTGATGTGCCTCTCCCCAGCCTCTGGTGGTTCTGTGCACCAAGAATTACTGCACAGAAAGTTGTTGCCGTTTCTCCTAATTTGCAGCATTGCCAGTTTACTCCATGTGCCACTTCCAGCTCGTTGTTGCCTCCAGGGGTCTCTCTCATACCATAAAAGAGGAGATAACAACGAGTAACCTGCGAGGAGTTGGGTGATGCTATTACAGTTCAAGGACATCTAGGATTTCTAATGTTCCCAGCATGCTTGGGAAAAGCCTTTTTAGATCAAAGTGTCCAATAAATAGTGACCTCAAAACTTGCAAACAGCGTAAGAATGATCTAAATGTTTGTAATTGTGAGTATTAGCCAAGAGACTAATATACACAAACCACTTTCTTTTGAATCTCTCACCAGTGTCTCCAATTGCAAAGACTGTTGGAGCCTGTGAAGCAATCCAAATGATGCCTGGCTCTAAAGTGGAAAATGTCTTACAAAAAGAAGCCACAGCAGTCTCTGTAGTGGACAAAAGCCATTGGTGTTAAGCCATTATAATAGACACAATCCCTAAAGTAGGGCAATTTCAAAGGAAGATAACATTTAAAAATACTGCTGTTCTTCACTATTAACCAAATACTGTTCCCACAAAAAAAAATACAAAGAACATCCTCCAAAAATTGTAAAGGAACAACAGCTGCACGTACTCTATACACATGGCTTGCTAAATGTAAAGGCTGAAGAAAAGGAAACGTGCGCTTGCCATACAATGAACACCACAATTAAGCTCACAGTTATTGTACTTTTTTCTGGTGGTGGGGAGGAGTAAAACAAAGGACTAAAACACACATGCTAGCTGGCTGAAATTATCAGTGGGCAAGACGGCGTGGTTACAGTCTATAAGTGATGGCAAAATCGCTTTGAATAAGCCTTCCAGGGGAGCAATGATTTTTACACCTTGGCTTCCACAGTGGTTGGTGTGATAGCTTACCTTTTACAGCATCGGGCCTGCTGGGGCTCAGCCTCAAACCTGTTCAAGCTTGTCTTTCCTCCAAGGGTGATTCTTACGCCATGGCTTAGAATTTTAAATAAAATGCTTTATTCCTTTGTGACTTTGCATGCAAGTACATTTTCCATGGAAGCTCTTACATGCCACAGCTGACATTGAAAGTTTTACGTTTAGTCAGTGACAAGTAAAACTTAACACATATATCCACATCTGATACTGATATAACAAGGTTCTGTGCCTCTCATTGCCCAAAGGAAACATTTCTGGCATATAAACGAGCTGAAACTTAAAGCGACTTCCAAACAATGTTAATGATACTTTATTGAAAAAGATCCCAAAATGACATCGTCCTTCATGTGGTGTCCTTTCTGCAGTCCAGCAGCAAAACAACTGCCAGTTAAGCTTCTAACAGCACATACACTCAGCTCGTGCTACTTTCTGTTAGATTCAGCTATTGATGCAGCAGGTCACAATGCAATTTAGAAGCAATTAAAAGGTAATGAATGTGCTGAACTGAAACCACTGCCTGGGAGGCTTTTTCTGTGTACAAGGGAAAGAGATAGATTTGTGTCCTTCAGTGATTTCTGTTAGTGAAACGGCAAAGAAAAATGCTTCTGAAATGGGCCTCAGATGTCTGAAGGACAGTCTGTTTTTGCAAATGTGAGCACTGCTGAAGTGCTGTGATACACCAGCTTAAACTCCTACACACAAAAGTAAAGCAGCTTTTTACACCAGTAACTATCTGAGAATTCTCTGTCCATAATAAGGCTTTGGGGGAAAAGAGAGGGGAAGGAAAAAAAAAACCAAAAAAAAACCACCACTCTTGGGATACCATGCAGTTTCCACATACTGCTGCATAGCTGTGGGATTAATATCCTATTAAACAAGGTAGAAATTATCTCTACAGTTAATGACGGTGTATGTCAAACACTGATTAAAACAATTACATTCTATTAAGCCACATGTATCCAGAGTGGTTTATCCTCATTTGAAAGCTTTATTTGAAATCACATTTCATGGTTCTGTTTTCTCCAAGTCATTGAGCTCTGTATCTCCAAACACTTTGTTGATATTTCACAGTGGGTCAACCAGCTTCAGAAATAGTGTTCTTAGCTTTCTACAACTCAATTTGGGCATATGCTTTTCTGACATTTTTAACCCTTTGAACATTTTTATTGGAACAAATGGATTAATTGGCTGTAGACCTATTCAGGATGTCAATCTTTTTAGTATCAACACTAAGCAGCTACAAAAATATTGGAAACAGGTTTCTTGCCACATTTATGTACATACACACACAAGTGTGTACAGTTTTAAAACCACAGGGGCTGTATATATTCTGTAACATAGGCATATACTGTGTATACATAGAAACAGGTTTGAAAATGGCCATCTAGATGATACTGGGACAGGACTACATTTGTCTGACAAAATACACTTTTGTATGCAGCCTAACTTGCATGGACCAGAGTTTACTGCCTCTTCTCAGAGTCAGCAACATCTGAAGCAGCAGGAAACACACATTTTACAGAACATCCAAGCAGTTTATGCTCAGGTTACCCAGAATATTTAACAATGTTTTGAACTGCTGACATTTTCAAGAACTGCACAGAACGAATCAGGACATTCATTGTACTACATTTTATGATCTGTGAATGTTCACAAGCCCAGTCAGGTTCCTTGAAGCCAGCAGCACTAGGGTCTGCCCAGAGCCTCCGGTGCCTCCCTGGCCTGCCCAGGGTCCCACGCAGGGAGAGGAAAGGGGACAGTATTTCTCACATGAGCAGATTCACTAGCGACAAACTCTTCTAGACTGAGGTATTCAAAGATATTTTCCCCTAGGACTTGTACAAGTGACAATTCTAGCCTAGACTTTTTGCAAGTGATCAGTAACAAATAATACACAGTCATGCTGAAACGCGGTACAGGCTTTCATTTAATTAGAAGAAGAAAGCTCTCATATCAGCTATTTTATTTTTGAAAAAAAATTATCATCTTTAAAATATTACAGGATGACAGTCTGCAAAACTAGCCATGTCCTACTTTTTGGAATAGAAATTTGACTTAACTGCTTTTCCTTCAAAACCAGGTGTCAAATCACTGGGTCCAAAACCTGCCCTTTTGGAGATAACAGTGGGAAAAAAAAAAATTAAAGAAAAAAAAAAGTAGCATACCCTTCATTCTGGAATTTTCCTCCTGTGGTTCCTCAGGTAAAGAACACTGAGATTCAGTTACATGCATTTTTTTTCTACTTAAATTTTTCTAAAATAAAAAATCTCAATCTGCTGTTGAACACAGTATTGGCAATTCAATGAGACAGCTATAAAATAATACATAACAGACCATAATAAACTGAGAATTAGTATTCTAATTTTGTGCGCCCATAAAATACCTTTATCAATAATATTAATTCAACAATCCACTCCTGATATTTGCTGAAGGATTCCATCAGAGTTTTTCTACAAAATATATTTTATACCACACACAATCTTTTATAAGCCACAAAACATTAAGGTATCCTCATGAAGACCAGCTTATAAAAAAATGGGCTAAACTCCCAAGTTAGCATACTTTTCTGATATTAGTAAAGACTGCAGACCAGGCTTAAAGAAGGAAAGAATCTGTACCAGACTACTCTTGTACATGACTATAGATTCTGTTTAAATTGCTATTTCCAAGGCTAGGATGGAAAGAAAAAAAAGAAGTTCAAATGCCTGGGGGTGGCTTTCCAGCTTGCATTTTGTGAGACTGCGAATTATTTCACATGACAGAGGATAACTGCACATAACCCCATTTAATGTGGTATGGCACTTTTTCTAAAGCAATTTATTTCAGCTGCTCATAGAAACATGATGAAATCTCATTAGAGAGAGTATATCAGAGCTACCTGTTGCAGCTGGTTTACAAATATAGGTATTTTGACTACAATAAAGGTTAGTCCTGTTACTGGGTAATGCTGAACAGTCAGCACAGAGCAGCCACCAACTCTCTAGGACGGAAATCTTTGTGAGAATTCAGTCTGTCTCAAAGTAAATTGCTATTTTGACAGGATATACTGAAATGTTTACAACAGAAGAGAAAAACAGAGAAACCAGGAATCAAAGAAAAAATGACAGTAATTGACTTCAGACAGGCATTTTCTGAATATGACATAGAGAAACCTTCCCTCAAAGATGCCTGTAACAAACGCCTGCACAGTCTGAGTGGTGTCAAGGAACCAGCCTGAATCCAGCCCTTCCACAGCAGCACTTCAGACACTGAAACTCTCTGCAGTCGCCTCATACACTTAGAAATTATTCCTCAATTACAGGAAATAAGCAAAATAACTGACTAAGAATGGCTGAAACACCCCCGAACTCCTCCAGCAGCCCCCTCCAGACCTTGGCACATCAGGTGAAACCCTCGGGGAAGATAAACTGCAGCTACTGAAGCAGCTCCAAGGGGAGGGGAGCAAATGAGTCTCGGGTGCGGCTTGAGCTGGGCAGGCACCCGGATGGAGCTGGAAATCCCTTACCTGTAACTCCTGCTGCTCTCTGCACCCCCCATCCCACCAAGGGCTCTCAGAGCACACAGCTCATGCTCACTATTAACAGTTCTAGAAATTATCACTGGGAAAAGAAAATGAGTAATGCTGGGATTTTGAAAAAGCTGCTTTATGTGCATTGAGGGTGTTATGAAAGAATAGGGTGAAGGAAAGTAGACCTAGCTCCAATTTTTGAGGGCTATATACAAGCAAATAAATGAAAGCTTATGTGGGGTCATAAAAAGAGTCAAAAGCATGTTTTTGTTTCCAAACCACCTTTTAATCACAGCAAAGTTGCTACTGACTTCAGATCACAAAACTCTCATAACCTGTAGAAACCAACCCAAAAACTTTGTGCCCATCCCAAAAGTCAGCATTTTTTTTACTAAGTCAGTTATTAAAAACCCCCCAAATAAATAAAAAATAAAATAAAGTTTTATGCTGTTTTTTAGCCTTTATACTAGGCATTGGACTGAGGGGTCTCAAGAAAAAGCAATTAGAAAAGGCTGTCTTCACTGCTAAAAACATGTCACACAATTTAGGTTTGATGTCCAGCTATGACAAAGCTGCTCCTCACAGTGGCATTGGAAGAGTCCTGTACAGCTCACTATATCCTTCTCCTGCACCTTTAGTTTTATATCTGCAGAGCACTGCTCCAAATCTTGGGCATTTGTTCATAAGACAGTTTTTGTCCCATGATGAATACAAGAATTGTACCATGCTCAGCATCTCTGGAAATCAGCCTACTGATTTCTGGAGCTCCTTACTCACAAAGCAGTGCAGTTTCCAGCCTCTCAGGTTGTCCACATTGGGCTTCTTAAGTTCCTTGAACTATACTGACAATTCCCAATTCCCAGCTGTGTGTCCAGTGCTGCTAATCCCACCAACCAAGAGCAGAATCGTTACAGTAATCCTAAAAGATGTAAATTCTTGAAACTTGCTGGACTTGAATATTTAGCTCCAATTTGTCTTGGAAAGTCTCCTTTCACTTTTGATAGTAATGATCAGGAAACATTGTTTAAGAACTGTAGTAATTTGGGGGAAGAACCTCAGCTGGATCCAGTTCTGTCCTTCTAACACAGCACATTGTCAGAACAGGCCTGGTTCATATGCATTTCAGTAACACATCTGAAAACAGGTCTGATTTGGAATAAAAAAGAAAAGAAGCAGATTCTCGAAGTTTTATGATGCTCCAGTGCTAAAGCTGCATAATGTGCCTCTCTGGCTGAAGGTATTCAAAGCTCTTGTTTTTTGTTTGGGCCTCTGGGTACCTTCAAGGTCTGATTAAAAGCTGGGTAAGTAATGAGTCTTTCCTCCAGCTTCACTAGGCTTTGGACCAGACCCTGCATGAGCACAAAGCAAAACAGAACACGTATTCTGGAGAAAGCTAAATCACTCAATTGTTGTACTCTAAGTCAAATTGCCAAGAATAAATGCACTGCTCTAGAAACCAGCATGCAATACGTTTGTGCTACCAGAGAAGTTACTTTGGATGAATTTTCTCTCATACAAAAACATGCATGTTCCTGCTAACCTTTTAAAGGATAGAGCTAACAGAAGTCTCTCTGAAGAGTTAAATGTATGTAAGGGCTAAATTAAACATGGATTTGCACATTTTGCCTGATTCAATAAGATACTTAAAATGCACTTACTCTAAGTGCATTGACTTCATAGGTTTGAAGTTAAGAGCATGTGTAACATGCTGGATCAGCACTCGGTAATCCATTTTACTGGGACCTCTTCCCAGGAGACATCACCCACTCCCTCAGACATGTCTACCCCTCCTTGCACCCCTTCTCAAATCCTCATTTCTTCAGCTCCCTTCTCTACTAACCAACATTATCAGGTTACCTTTCTCCTTCTGGCCTTTCCTTCCAGCCTGCACAGCTCTGCCCCTCTCCTGGATCTCCTTAGGGCCTCACCCTTCGCTGGGGTTGGCTTTGGTGCCCCGGTCAGCCACCCTCCCCTTGTGCTTCAGCAGAGCTCACAGCATCAGCACACGGCCACCTTCAAACTCTGATGGCATGCACTGAACTCACTGTTACAGGCACGTCACAGCAATTCATCGAGATCGTTTAATAGATCTGGAACCGCATAAAATAATCCAGAAGGTGAGTTGCTGGCTAAATGTAAACCACAACTGTATTACATGTTTCTGTATTTCCACTGGACATGAAGAATGCTGAAATCACAATGAACTCCTTTCCACAGCCCTGTGGGCAGCAAGGTCCAAAATTTGAGTAACTGGGGATGAAACAATAAAAATATCTAATGAGGAAAAAGACAGCATCATTTCTGTTCAAGCTGTCTGGTCAAGAAAGCCCCTGATAACTTTTCCAAGAACTCCTGAGCTATTCAGAATGAAAAAGAATGGAAAGCCTGACCATTATAATGCAGAAATCGTCTCTTCCCCCAGCAGAGAAAGAAGAAATGGCTAAGCATAGTGGAAAATGAAAATAAAAATTAACATTTTTAAAAGGGAAGAATAAATGTTCATAGTTACAAGTGTAGTTAGGGGACAAAACTGAGTGAGGAGCCATAAGGAAGACTGGAAAGATCAGCATTCTAATTTTGCTGCTTCTTTCTCCAACACAAAGTCCCTGCTCTGCCCCCAAAGAGATAACTAATTTAGAAATAACTGAGCAGAAAAACACCCCCTCCATCCTTCTTCTCAACTGTGCAATTCCATAGCACTTACCAGGTGGGGAGGCCTCCTTTAAAAACCAAGTGTTTCAAAATAACATATTGTGAGCAACTAAGGCTAGAAGCAGGTATTTGATACTCCTAAACCAAACCAATTATTTTCAAGACAGATTACAAGGTAACAAAACTCTACAAGCGTCCAACATGCAAACACACAATGGATTCTTTGAACCTTAAAATGTTTTTACCTGCAGATGTTAGCTACCTTCCCTTGAAAAGCTGTATTCAAAAGCACAAAGTAGCATAGCTTTGAAGATAAAGATACGTGAAAATCAGAGGTAAAAACTGCTTAAATTTTTTGTTATTATTTTTTAATGGTGACATTTCTATGACATGCAGGGTTCATGAGAGGCGAGATGGGATAATTCCATACGACATGCTTTGCCATGTGTTTGCAGTGATCTGCATACTGCTCCAGTAGCTTTGCGTACAAACTCAAAAGTAATTTCCATGCATGCTGCAATTCAGAAATACATTTTGATAAAGTCAGGCCAAGGACCTACTTGGTCACAAGAATTCAAATGTTTTATTGACCTGGGACAGCAATACCCTCAATATTCCACCCCCTTCACTACTCAAATAGTGTACAGGCCTCCTCCCCAATTTATTCTAACACCACCACCATATCAACAAGCTGTTCCACACTCAAGATACAAGTCCACAAACAGTTTGTGCTGATACTTGTCTCCATTCCCAAAATAAAACTATACAAGTTAAACTTATTTTTCAGGCTTTTTATCTTTTTAATAAAAGGTCACAATTTCCTGCTTCAGCAGTATACATCAAACCATACAATTCTTCAGGGAGGATTATTTCTAGCACATTACTTCCTGGAGCATGACTATTCTGTAATATCCCTTAACAATCAATTAAGCCTGAAACAAAGTCTGATATAGAGTTAATGGCTTCAAATCTTTCCTCAAATCCTTTGAGCAAACCAGTACCTTAAAATTGACGACATTCGAAAAGCCAGAGAAATGATAATAATAAAATTATTTTTAAAAAAATCTTCAGGCTAATGCTAACTTCAGCAGTACTGCTCTTCCAGCTTCCTGATTTTTCACTCATCCAATGAGCTGATGAAAATCACAGATGCACCACTATGACGGTTACTTTTTAAGGCATTATTAAAACACGTTGGTCATATTCAAACATTAGTAGTCGAACAACACACCACAACAGTTTTTTGTCAAAAGATCTTAACACGGAGAAGGGGAGGGAAATAGTGATCAGAGAAATCTGTACCAGCCTCAGGCCTCAACGAACAGAGGCCAAACAAACCAGGTGATGACCTGCTCTGCTCATGACCAGCCCTCAAGAATTCAGAGAGACTTATCTGGGCACAAAGATTTTCGCATGCATAACTATTTCAGATAGGAGCTCAGATTCTCAGAGGCTGCCAAAATACCTGTATCCAGCCACCGTGCCAGCAGAACAGGAATTTTGCTATATACCCTACAGCTACTTATGCTCCCCACAGACTCCCTTTAACAAGTATACTTTGAATTCAGAAGAAAGAATCTGTAATATTGGGGTTATAATCAGCAGCAATTCCAAAGGTATTTTTGCACACAGTACGAGTTCCAAGAGGAGATGTGTCACCTGTAGATGGCAGCATCTTATCACGTTGTCCCGATGGGAAAGCAATTCCCCAAGTTTTTATTGATAGTGAAGCAGGGGAAAGGGACCTAAACCAAAAGCCCCATTTATGACGCAAGCAAGAGGAAATTTGGGATCTTTCAGAGTTTGGTCATTATCAGTAGGCTCTGCAGGGTTGGTTTCTTGTTTTTTTTCTTCCCTACTGCATTTCTTTGCCATTAGAAGGTTTATTGCCTGTATTTGCCCCTTTTTACAATAGGAGAACCACACCTGGACACCTGGTGTGGTTGCCCATGCCCAAGCTGCATGGGCAAATCAATTTGCCAGCACTATCACCTTTACTCTAACATTTGGTTTTCCTCGATAAGTTTTCTGAAATTTTGGGGCAATGGCTGAAGTATTTCCTAGAAAGCAGAGACCCATGCTGGCACAAGCTGAGTGTAAGTGGATTTTCTTACAGCTGGCAAGCTGCATACTTGAACTCAATTCCTTTCACAAGTGGGTTTAGCTTCACGGGTCCCCCCATGGCACAGCATAGAAAAATATATACTTTTTATTGCAGTTACTAAGACCATAAATCCTAGTTTTATATGTAATTTCATTATTTCCCATAATTAAACATATAAGCAGTTTCACTTTAAAACACAACGAACTCGTTAAAACTCAGACTACCACTGTCAATCTCATTCACAATGCCTTGTTCAGGTGCCACATTTCAAAGAAATTATGTACTTGCTTCGCATAAACTGTGCACCTGCCTTTGAATTCATAATATGTTTTTGTATAAATTATAATAATTTTCAATATACTATGGAAGAAGCCATATAAAGATGCACTGCAAACAATAAAGAAAGTAAACTAACTGAAACATAAGAAATACCTCTTCAAAAAAAGCCATTATCCCCTCAAGAGAGAAGCAGCTCACTCAAATAAGTGGAGAATGATAATCATACAAAACAGGGAAATCAAGAATTATTAAAGCAAATTTGTCACAGTGACAGAAAGAAAATTTATGTGAGAAGTAACTTCAGTGATAACAAAATCTTCATAAAGAGAAAGGTGGGCCAGCACATAAAAGCTACTCATCAAAACTTAACATGGCCTTTCACCAGGAAGGCCTCCAGCTTGGAAACATTCACAAAGGGGAATTACAGAAGAAAAAGTTGCATTCTTTCACCACAAAATTACAGAGTTAAGTGGGAGGGGGGAGTAAAGCAGGGTATCTCAGCACTCTAAACCAGGTGAGTCCACGACACAAAATAATGTGCCCATTGCTAGGAGACAGACATTCCTGCTATCAGAATTTGTAGTCTGTGTGATTTTTTTTTTTTAATGAGACACCAAGTTTGATGTTAGATTCAGTAGCTCAATTTCAATTCCCAATTTTCATCCCATAGCCTTTAATTAATCAGTTTACTCTTTTTTAAGGTAATTCAGGATTTTTATTTCAGTTTTTCCACTACCCTTTCCAAGCTCCCTAATTAATATTCAGAGAAATCACACTCCCTTAGTAATCCCCATTTTGTAAAGGTAACTTTTATTGTTATTTATTTATTTATTGCTGATGATGAGGGCATTTTAAAAGTTTCTTTTGCTCTCTCCCAATTTCTCCTTTAGGGGAAGCAGCTGTATCTTCCCATTTGCATCCCTGTGTAGCCACCCATATTTACATCTTGGAGAGCGGCATCAGACTTTTTAACCTCTTTACTTCAAAAAATATCTATGTTGGGATGTATGAGGTAGTTGGCAAACCAATCTAACTCTGATTTCAATAGTCACTTATCTTCTAGGTAAAAATGACTGCTATACTGAATTACTTAGCTTGAAACAAAATCTTTTAAAAGACAAGATGACAGTTTTCATGAAACTGAGGCTGTCAAAGGCAAGGAGAAAAATAGGAAATTTCTTTGACCAGTAGACAGGATCAGTGTGCATCACACAATGCAAGAAGATGCATTTCCCAGAACTTCCACCTTATCCCATGTAGTGCTCAAAGCACTCTGTAGGAAGGAGCCAGGGTGTTGGAGGGATGACTTTCAACTGGAGTATGTGAATGCAGTCACAGACAAAAACATCTCCATGAAGTCTTTGTTTTGCTTTGCTTGCATGCACGGCCTGTCCTTTACCCCATAAACCGCCTTTATGGCTGATGGTTGACCCAGGCTTCCCACTTGAATCCTTCAGATTCCCTTCCCCTTCTGTATGCGGGGGAGAGCGAGCAGCTGCGTGGTGCCAGTCGCAGCTTTTCTCCTAGAGGGCTCTGAAGTGATTCAGGTGTGGACTCTGATACTGCCAACCTCTGTTTTCTAACTCCTCCTGAGGGGCTTTTCTCCAGGGAACAGAGGTGAGAGCACAGCAAAGGGAGGCCCTTTGCCACAGCACAGCTCACAGTGACCCCGGTGTCCTTCTCAAGCAAAAGCTGTCTGCAGATCCACATCCCTGCTCCTCAACACCTTCCATCCCTCGTGTGCCAGCTTTGCAACAGCAGGTCCTGTTAGAATGCCGCTGACAGCTGCGGAGAAGGCACCAGCGGAGCCTGCGTTACGAGAGACTTTCCTACGGATCCCACTGCAGTGCACACAGAGGGGCTTGGCAAGGAGGCAGCACCTGTGTGGTACTGGAGTGAGGGAACAGGGGAACAGGGAGAATCTCCTGAGGGAGATTTCTGTCAATGCCCTCTGCTCTGGAGCAGCCACCAGCACGTACAACTGTGCCTATAAGGATGCAGCTCTCTCGCTTTTACATAGTTTATATACATATGTTCTAGATACAGTTTTATATCATTATATAGATGGAATATACATATTTATTATACATCTAAACACACTTGGGACAAAAAGGACTTTCCAAGAGATCAGCAAGATTTAAAAAAAATAGTATTTGAGAACGGTCTTTAAATTAAACCTAAACTATTGTGTAACGCTACCCTGGAGCCAAACTAATTTGAGCTTTTCCAAGCCTTTAATTCATCACGCTCATAGCTCAATAAATAGTTACTGAATTAATTCCTTCCATTTAGCCAGCTTGTTCATCTGTTTTCTGCCTTTGCTCATTTCTAGATCTCCCTGAAATTATGAATAAACACCATTATCACTGACCACCAAACAATGTTTCTATTTCTCTCACTGTCTCTAACTACACTCCCGTAAGTTACCAATATTCTCCTGAGAACTGCTAAATTATTGTCTCTCAGGAGGAATTCAGTGCCTTTTATGGTCAGCTTCACAGCTTGCATTTATTCTAACCCTTGCTCAGAACCTGGAACACATTTCCTAATATATGGCAATGTTTTGAAAGATTTCCTTATTGCTGTACTTGCGAGTTACTATAGTGGCACTTCTGCTCAACCAGTAAATGCTGTGCATCAGAATTCATAAAATCTAACCTAATACCCCACTTGGTGTGATCACAGCTGCAGACAAACAACCTAAATTTAATGTAATAGGTAAGATATCGAAAACATCACTCTACAATACTTAAAAAATAATCACAATTGGTTAAAAATTAATCTTTGCAAAGAATGCTCCAGTCAGATTCCCTGTGGCCACCTGCTGTGCGTGTCACGGCCACAAACACACTAACAGCAGGAGCATGTGATAAACCATGCTCCTCTCCTGGGCCAGCATTAACAGCTGTGAGCTCTATCCTTTGAGCTTCAGTTACCACAAGGGGAAGAAAAATGTGGGAACGGGGAAAGTGGTGGGGGTAGAGGGTTGTGAGTGGAAAGAAGTAAAGGTACTCACTATTTTCACATTTTCACTAACAAGCTCACTATTTTCCTAACAAGCTTGTACAATGCAATGAACTGTATCTTTGACACCGAAAACTGTTTTGGCCCAATGGCTTGGGTCTGTCTCTCTCTTCACTACATGCTGAAACTGCACCACCAACAGTCCTCTGCATTCTGAGAGGATTCATGGATGTGAATTATCCACGCAGAGAACATTTTACATGATCACCCGTCTTCCAGTTTAACACCTTGAATGGAGCTTATTGTGGGCCTGCACAAGCCTTTACAGTCTCGTGTGAAACAGCTGGAGAACAGGAGTGGGACTGCTTTTTTCAGTGCCTGGTGGCTCTCAGGATGCCTCTGCTGCGCTGAGGTGCCCAAGAGAAAAAGGGTGTGTGGGCAATCAGGTATTTTTCTCTATGAGTTATCAGCTTTGAGGACATTGGGACTTGTCAAACACCCATTCCTGCTGAAGCAGGCTCTAGTAGCACCACATCTTCATGACTACAGCCACCTCACCTTGCCAACTGTCCATCTCGGCAAGGGACAGTTTTACCCGGTAAAGCGAATGATTAGAGGTCAAAAACAAAAACGGGGAATGCAGGGCAACATCCAACCTTCTGGATCAAACTGATCCAGCAATACTTTTAAAACCAAACACAGTCTGTAGGCCTGCTCTGCAATTACTGGAAAGCTGCTGGAGAACCTCTGAAGTTACTTCTCAGCCAAACATTCATTCTTTACCGGAACACACATCTGTTCTGAATTTAAATAGCTTTTTTTCTTCCCAGCAGAGCAAAACAAAAGCTGGAAAAGCAATCACTTTCTACAAGTGCATCAGAGGTCTAACAGTTTCACCCTTTTTTATTTATTTTTCATGCCAAGCCACCCATTCAAGTTACTAGACCTTTTCTGTATCTGTTCCCATTTGAACTCATCTTCTTAAACAATTCTGGGTAACCGGAATTGCAGACAGCTTTTCTGAGGAGTGTCACTACATTACTCTGCCCAACAACATTAACATTTCCTTCTCTCCCTTGAGAAGAAAACCCATATATTTTAATGCATCCTGAAGGATCACATTTATCTTTCTTATGTCTCTGTCTCATTAGTGCCCAATTCTATGAAAGAGTACACAAAGTCCTTTCCTCCCTCAGCCATTTCCAGCTGATGAGTTTCACACTTAGTGCAGAAATCCCCATTGTTACTTTCAAAGGGCATGAATTTGCATTTTATATAAGTGAATTACAATTTTATTGCTGTTATTACAGTTCTCAAATTCATCTAGTTCTTTCTTTGTGGTATTCTCATCCACCTTTGTACTGGACATCCACACAAACAATACTCATGTGCCCTGCTGCTCAGGGAAAGGCCCTGAATAGCTCAATCTTTCAGCCTGATAAATCTTTGATTCATTTACAAAAACATGAAAGAATTGTAAAAGTAGAGAGGAACAATCAGGGCCTTAGGACTTTTATACCCAACCTTGTACGCAAACACACACAACTCAAATACTATGATTACATACAAAAATCTTAAACTACAAGTCATCTTGAAACTTGCTTTTACATTCAAGCACTACCAAACCATTGTGGAAAGAGCTTTACATTTATGCCCTCTATACTCAGATATGATCTTGTGTTATAACAAATATTTTAATAGATCCTTATCAATGTACACTTGAGTATTATTTTATTCCAATGTTAATGCCATTATTCCAGAAAGTAAATAGAGAGGAAAAAAGCATCCTATTAGAAAACAGCTGTTCTGGCAGACCAATGTACAAACAGGGCCAATTAGGATCTCCATTAGAAAACAGCACAACTCAGAAGGCATTAAAGCTTGCAAGCTCGAGTCTGTACAAACTAAAACACCTTGCAGGAACTCTGCAATTAGGGTTTCTTTCTCAAAAATCTGAGAACAGGGCTTCCTCTGGCTTTTTGTTACAATCAAGTGGTCAGCTGCTGTGAAAGTTTACACAGATTTAGTTTTTCTACTTTCCAGACATTGTAAATTAGCTTTGTACAGGTGTTCTGCTTTATTTTTTCTTTTTAAATGAACACCAGAAAAGCCTTTTTGGCTTGAAACTTTGGAGGTTTGCTATAAAAAATAATAAAAAAAAAGTTATGTCACCTTTTCACAGTTTCCTAGGGAGACACACCTCAAAATAAATTTTATGCTACGAAACTTTTCTTGAACAACTGAACCAGGTATTGGAATATCTTTCTCTGTTAACTATATCCTCTTACATATTCTTAAAAGTGCAGGCATTAAGTCAATTACAATCAATCTGTCCCTGAGATCCAGTTTCTGAAAGCATCAGAAGTAACAGCACTTCCTGCAAAAGCAGGTGCCTTGCTGAGAGGGAAAAGCTGCACCAAAGCTCCTCCAGAGGGGAAACAAAGTCGCATTAAATTGTGGGCTCTCCATATTTTCTTAACTACTGTACAACTTGCCTGAATTTTTATAGAAACATAAGACTGCAAAAAAACCCAGCTACATTACAGCATAATCCTCTGCACTTGTGGATAATCCCAAAACAGATGCTCACTTCCCAGGGCTCTGCAGAATCCCCAGGAACGTGGGAGCTCACACTCTGGGAACAGCGCATCACAGACCTGTCCTGTGGGGAGACTGCCCTGGTGGGCACCCCCCGGCAGGTTTGTCCAGTGGGGAGGGCTGTTTCCTGTCCTGTGAAGCCCAACCACGACTGCAGGGAGGGTTTTAAGGGCGCCAGGTAGCCTTCCCAAAGGAACAGACTCCAGGTGCGCAAGGGGACTGCACACTGAAACCGCAGTGACGCAGCATTAGCAAAGTGTCCCTGTACTGCAGGTACCAGCCGAAGAAGAGGGAAGGAAGTAAATGCTCCACTAATGACACCATTTTCTTATTAAAAGTACTTGATTTAATGGGGCAGAAATGTTAGTATGACCCAATGTTAATGCTCAAATAAGAACTGCTTCTGAAACCAAGTTTAAGAATTAATGACCTCAGGGCCTAAATATAAATGAAGCAAAAGGAATGTGCCTTTATTGCTCTGTTGTGAGGATGGCATAGGAATTCAAGTGGAAAAGAAAGTGAAAGGTGAGAATTGTGTTGTTAGAAAATCATGGCTGACAATCTGGTAGAAAGAATGGTTAAGCTGGCATTAATGGAGGAAGATGTCAATGATCTTCAAGCACATGCCCAAGTGTTTTATGTGATACAGCCACTCGAGATAAGGCAGAGGACTCCAGTCTATTTTACAGAATTAAACCAATATGGAATATATTCAACCAGAAAACAGCATACTTCATTTGTATCTTCTGAATTTACCATTAATAACTTCTAAATCCCAAACGAAAATGGCACACTGCCTCAGGGCTGTGCGCTGGTAGTTACCTTCCAGCACCTGTTTTGGACAGTTACACTGCCTGAATCACCCAATTGCAGTCTGAAATTATCTTTTAGTATCTGTGTCCCTCCTTCAAGTACAGAACCAGCCTGGTTCTTCATTCAGCCGTGCTGGGACAGCACTGCTTGCTACCACTGCTCAAATGCATCTTCCCCAGGGTACAAAGAATGTAACAAAATTTGTCTTCCCCATCATGAAGCCCAGAGCCACTGAGGGAGAGTCAAAAAGCACCAAACACAAAGCTGCAGCACAATGCATGCCATTTTCAGGCTGTGGGTTTTCCTTCCCACTTAAATCTGTTTTTTCAGAAAAGAACATGTGAATTGTGCAGTCCCCGCACTAACAGCATAACTAGTAGAACGTCACTTCAAGTTTTGTAATACATTAAATAAATCCAGCTACTTCCTCTTCAGAGAGGGGAGCTTAGACCTATAGGTCTATTTAACACCTGGTTAAACACTACTTAACCTCACTGCACTAGCCAACTACTTTTCATAGAAGCTGAATTTTGGCTAATAATGTCCCAATTAAAGAGCAGTCATTGTCATTCGCTGTCATTAGGCTAAATTGGTTTCCTGGGAGATGTCCCAATAAAACAGTCATCCTGGTTAAATGCTTACCAGTGAAGTAAGATATGCAACATAGAAAAGGGTTTGTGAAAGAAGAATTTCAACTGCTTTTTACCCCATTCTACGTAGATGATTTGCCAACCATTTTAAGATCCCATGCACTGAACCACAGAAACTTCAACTATTGGTTTTCAAATATATCTGTGTGTGTGCACTAGCAGGCAGTAAATAGCATCTGTGTAAATCCCATTTCCTTGCAGAGCCAGGACAATGTGTAACACAAACTTACATAATATATGCCCTGTGAGAGGAGAAATAGCAAAATGCTGTAGGAACAAAAAATTAGAAGTAGATCTGAAGTGCTCTGTGGGAGTAGGTTCAGAAGGCTAATTTAGAATGATCTGTGTTTAATATTAACAACTGAGAAAATGATTTCAAGATTATTTCACAGAAGCCTGGGTCTTCCTTTCCAAATCTGGCATTTGAAAGTGTCTATCCAGTGCTGCAATAAGTTAGGCACCCAAGGCAAGACACACTTCATTTAAATTTAGCCATTTAGAGCAAGATGTCTAACCTAACCCAGTTGTTGAGAATTTCTCTGATGTCAAAGCAAGGCACTTCTGGTTGCAAAATCATTATCTCCAATAAGAAGAATGAATACATTTATTCAGATACTATTTATCTCTAATCCCCATAGAGTGTGCTCATCCAAGTTAGGCAAGGCATTTTCTACTGTTTAACTCCACAGAAGCTGCCCTGAAGGTCTGGCAGAACTAAGCATGTGCCTTTCAGTCAGTAGTCTTTTTATAGGCTAGAGAAGAAACAAGCGTGCCTGACACTGGCAAATCCAATCATTCACCTGTACAGGGTGTGCAGCAAGCAGCACAGGCTACAAAGGATGAGCTGTGTATCAATCTCACAATGTTGTGGATAGAGGAACAGGCCTGAAAGAAAAGCAGCTTTTATATGATCATGTCAAATGGATATAATGCTGTGGACACACGGCCATGAAAAGGTACTAAAACACAGCTTTAAAAGCAGAAAAAAGAGACAACTGTGTTGGGATGCTGTCTGTCTAAACCCATTTCCAAGCTAACACACCCCGATTCTCGGAAGATAACCTTTGTAGGCTTCGTAACACAACAGGACCACACCGCTGTCTACTTTTCCAGGCTGCAATTGTAGTCTGCACCATGGCTTGCACTTCGTGTCAGAAAAAAAAAACTGAGCCAGGATTAAAGCAAAGTAAAGTAGCAAGTATATCAAACCACACCTTCCTTGCACATAGTTCTTGGAGTTGCCAATTTAATTGGAGCAAAGACTAACACACATCTAACTTCCCACTGGTATAAAAATTCAGCTGAGCACAGGGCTCTGTGGCATGCAGTCACGGACGCATGAAGAAATTCAGACCTCTCAGCAACTCTTACGTTCATGCTCCCTAAAAAACCCAAAGAGATTTCACCACTGCACAGTTAAGTGATATTTATAATGGTTTCCTCAACAGCCAGGAATAAAGAGAAGGGATTTACATATTTTTAAGGAAAGCTAAAATTTTAGTACTATTTAATGTTTTGAGAGTTTGTGGCCTATATGGTCTAAGCATTGAACTGGGCAGAGGACACCTTCTGTACTTAGGTCAGCAAAGCCTGTTCTTCTAATGAATCCTTCACTCCTTTCTTTCTTTAGTGACAAGAGCCAACAATGAGCTGCATTTTGCAAATGCTGACTTTGTGGAAATTAGGAAACAAGCAAACATAACGTGCTTTTTAAAGCGACATTCTGAAAGGAGAATTGGGTGACGCTGTTGAGCTCTGCTTGAAAACTTCTGCCAAAGTGGAAAAGAAAAAAATTTAAAAGCTGTTGCTGAGGTTTAAGTATGGTTGATTTCCCCTCAAGATAATGTAGTATCTGGGACAATAGGGACACACCAGGGACGTAAGAAGAGCTCAAGAAGCTGAATTTAAAAGTCTGATGCTGGAATAGAGTGCAAATAAAGCACTGCTGCTTTATTCTGTTTCTGCTTACAGATATTAAGACCAAAAAATAATTTATTCAAGCAAACAGTTTTAGCTGATCATCTTCAAATTAAACCATCAGCAGAACCTTAATAAAAATAACTCACATCATCTTTTGGCAAGTATACAACCTCCACCTGCAGGTACGTGAAACTCTTGAATCACCATCCATAATCCGTATAGTCTTGCAGTCAATTTAAAGACTTCCATCATTCACACCCACGTGCCCCCCAGAAGTCCATCAGTAGCCATCTCCCTTGCTTTGTTTTCTTCTCCTTCGGCTCCCTGCACTCTGGTATTGTCCTCGCTGTGCCTGTCTCACTGCCCCTGGTCAATAAAATGTGTTACAGACCTTGTCTTCACTCTGCTCCACACCTGGAGATGACCTTCGCTATTTCTGCGGCAGTGCAAGGAACATGCCAAGTCCTGTCTGAGCTTTTGCTAAGAATAACTAACATGTGAGAGCTACCCTGAGGTAAGAAACCCCACACCTTTCCTAGCAGTGAACCAGTTGTGTAACCAAGATATTACTGCTTGACATATGGAAAATTGGTTTTAAATATTTTATCCAATGATATCAAGTACAAAAGAAAATGGTAGCTCAAACACCAGCACCACAAATCAATTCACATGCCCAAGTGCATACAATAAAAGGTACTAAATTCTTTTCACCTCTTAAGCACAGATAAAATAGAAAAGGTGAAAACCTACTCACAAATTACCTATTTTTACCTTTAAGTTATTTTAAAGGAACCTAGCCCTCTAGTTATTAGACATTACTGATCGCACCAAAGCTCTGATAGCATAAACCTAATTATTCTGGAGACAACCACATTCAACACCTAATTTTTATTTATACATGAAAACACGTTGATATTCCAATGCTTGATGCTTAATTCAAAATCCCAGACAGTTTAGTTAATCATTTTTCTGAAACACACCTCCAAGAGAGGAAGTCATAGGTCACAGTTATGAACATTTTGAAAAATTAAATACAGCTGTTACCTAGAGAAAGTAATCTCTTTGAAATTTTATACCAATCCAATCTTCAATTACTAACTACTCTACCCTCCAAGGCTTGGAATACTAAGTCCTGCTACCGCTGGCATTGCTAGTAGTAAACAATTACTTTTAAGCATGAGTGAGAGAAGCTTATAGCACTTCTACCCAAATTTATGAGTCTGAGCACTGATGCTGCTGCCTGTACGCACTGCAATGAATGGATGGGCCTGGGATCTGCACCTGCAATGCAGAACTGAAAAGGCACTGAGCACAAGTGGCACAGCAAACAAAGAGCAAGATCTGGCCCAGTTTTTAAATAGATTATTAAATCACAGTATTAATTTGCTCTCTCCACCTTCCTGAAAACTTCTGTTGGGTTTAGCTATAGCTGCAAAAGTATGTCATTTGTATTGCACATTTAGCGAAAGGAGGCAAGTTAAAGGAAAAAAGTAGATGTTATAGGATGCTCTTTGCTTAGATTTCTTAAGAGAAAACAATTTTCGTGCTGCTACAGCCCAGCAGCACCTGACAGCAACTTCCCCATGTCTAATCTTACTATCTGTTCACATAACCTTTATTATTTATGCCAATCACATTGCATCACAAAGATGTCTCTACTGAACAGTAATAGTATTGATCTGCAGAGGTTTATTTCAACAGTACCATACATTAGAAGTGTATTAATGAGCTGCATTCTCCCCATTTTTTACATTCTGTTGGTATTTGTCTAGTAATTTCTGCATCTTGAATATCCTATCAATACCAGAGAAGCACTGCAAGCTGCTCATGCAAATTCTTCTGTCCTATTTCACCAGCAATAACTGCATGATAGATAAACGCCTGAATTTTTAAGCTCATTGGAATATTTTTAACGTGAACTGACCTTTGCAATCAATTGCAGTTCATTCTGGTGCTTGCTTTAAAAATAACTAAAAGGATTAATGAGTTTGCATACCTTTTATGACAACTTGTATATTCCTGGTTGAATAGGTCTTCTTTTCATGCCAACAATACAATTACAACATATTATGGTAATACACAGAAAATAACCAAGGCACCAAATCTGGAATAAATTTTTCTAAATATGGACATGGATGTGTTTTATATGGATAGTAGGGATAAGAGAGAAGTTGGGGGAAAATAATGTAATTTAAGACCAATCAGTTTGCAAGTACCGAACTCCAGATGTTCAGGGCAATAGCAAGTGTCATATATAGAAGATAAACTCTATTTACTCTCTAACTCGAGGGGTTGAATGTCCCACATCACTGGGAATGAACACTGGGTTTGATCAAGACTGTCCAATGTCCATCACCCATTTTGCTTTCTGCACTTTAATTATCAAATATTATGCTTGAACATGACAGAGCTGAGCACTTGAATCTGTTTGCTGCTTAGCATTTACACACATCTTTAGCAAAAAGAATAAGGGTCACATTTCCATTTCGCACTGATAATCTCATTTCACTCTTTCAGCACCTTTTCCTTTCCTTCTCCTCAGAGAACAGAGTGAACAAATTCTGATTCTACATTCCATGTGAAGTTAATATAGGCAGAATATGCAACACTTCTGTGACATTTTACTACCTTTCTTTCCTTAGGCAAAGTTCATCCATGTGCAAAGGGTCAACATAAAGACTGTTCAGCTGCTACTAATAGCAAACTTGAGTATTCAGCCTCCGCACAATAAGAATTTCAGCCAAAGTATGTATTATACAGACATAATTTAAATTATGCTGCCTCTAACAGGCTCAAATACACCATTATGTTACCCACAGCTTTACAGAAGACAAAATGTGAGCATAAATATCAGTCCCAGCCCTTGTGCTACATGCCAGAGCACAATATTCATGCACCGTGCGCTACACATTGCTCATGCCAATGCAGACAGGGCCTAGGCTTACAGCTGGTAAACTGCAAGTAAAAGCACTCCTAGATGAGTTCCCGGTTCAGATAGGAAGGTTTCTCTCAAAATTTTAGGATTAGTTCTCTAATACCTTTGCTGCTCTGAAATTGATCATGTGCTAAATAACTTCTCCTTGTCAGCATACACCTGCTGGAAAAGCATCAGCTGGCCTAGCTCTGGCTGCTTGAATAGAAATATCATCACATGCACGTACCCACTTTGGATGAAATTATTATTAATGGGTGATCAATTAACATGGAATCATAACCTGTCTTTCCACTGTTAACTGTTATAATGCTGTAGAGGATTCCAACATGAAAATACAACTTAATATCATAATGGTTATTCAAAACTTTTCTGACCTCTCAGAGTGTATCAGTCTCATGACATGAGGAGTATCTTACACAAGTTATAGATAACAGATCAGTGCACTGAGGTTCTCTGTCCCCTTCCCTTTGCTGATAAATTGAAAAATTTGCAAGCTTTTAAATCAGGAACTCTGAATCTTCTTCCTTCATCGATAGTGACTTAAGCTTATAGAACCAGGATTTATAGGCACAATCCCTCTACCTGACAACACACCTGGGATTATTGCACTCACTCCCAGTTTGGAAAGCGATTCTGCACTTCAATATCAGGTTCAATATATCCTCTGCTGGCAAAATCAGAGAGAGAACTGGGGATAGAAGAGGGCTGGCAAGTAGGGGTGTAAATTCTTACAGAGGAGTTAAAATTGCTAGCAGGGATGCTTGTCTAACTGCACAGGTGCTAGACAGCTAAAATGCTAACAGGGAGGATCAGGAATAAAAGATATGGCAGAATCACACAGGTCTGGATGTCGCCCATAACATTTGACTTTAACTCCAGACATCTGCAAAACTAAATACACCTCTTGTGAACCGAATCACACAGCATCTCAAAATACAAGTGAGAGAGAAACGTGTTTTATTCATGCCCGATTTTCTGCGTTCACTCCAAAATAAAACATGATGGTGAATTTGGCAACTACATACAATTTTACCAAAACCAAGGATTTTCTTACAAGTATTTTTGATCCTTCCTTTTTAATAGAAGAGTAAAAACAGTTTTAAGAAAATAATTAAATTTCTAGCTTAATGGAAGAGTTTAATAGATCCTTGGCCAAAGAGAGGTATAGGGGAGAGAACTAACTAGGGAAACTGTGCAAAATATTGGTACTTATATTCCAACTTCCATCATGTTACAAGCATCAGGTTCCCATATATATCAGCACAGGATGCTTACCAAAAGGGAAGTAGCACTGGAAGTACTATGTGAAGACTTTTGTGACATTTAAATGTTCAACAAAAAACTACTTAGTCCTTTTTACCCTTGCAACTCACACATCCCTTTACAATGAGGATGGGTGGTAACAAATGGTCCCTGCTCCTCTAGGCAGCAAGGCTCCAGCAGCAACCTAACTCTTCATCAACCCATTTACAGGCAGGAGCACCAACTTTTCCCATTTTGAAACTTACCTACCAAAAATAACCTAATTCTGTAGTTTGATGTCTTCCAGAAATTGGAGTTCTTGCATAAAAATAATCACTTGCACTAAATACAAGCAAATGCTACAACAACAAATAGCTGGAAAAAAAATTGCTGTAGTCACGTAATTAAAGAGGTAGAATAAATTTACACTTGAAGATTTTATTGTATATTAATTTTCTTTCTTCCTATAGCACAGATCCTCAAAAATGAAGGCAATAAGATGATGCATCTGGTAATAATTCAACAGAAGAACAATGTTTATTACAGCTTCTATAAAATCAAAGGACTTTGTTACCTCTTCAGCAACATCAACAATTATGCTAACAGAATAACAGAGTAACTGTGCAGGTTAATTAGAATCGTGCCTTCAAACACTGTATACACAATTTGTACGATTTGCTTTCCTGTTGTGTTGTCTGGGCAGAACTTTCCTGAAGTGTCTCCTTGAACAGAGAAAATTTTCTCCTGATATAAAATATATGCACACCCCTTGGACTCCACAAACTTGTCTGTGCGTCCTGGTAGCCTTGTGGTAGCCCTGTTCTCAGAGCCACTTATGGAAATTGGGTTTAGCTCTAGAATATTCTGAAAAAGCTGCGAACTTCAGAGAAGCCATTCTGTCCTGCTGTTGAACATGTGAACTAGTGAGGAGAGATGAAAACGTAAACTGTTTACACCTTGTGTGCCTCCAAAGTTTTCAAGGCATCTGTGCACTAATTTAAACTGTGGAGTCAAGAGGAGGCAAGGAAGGCATTACAAAGAAAACAAAAGGACTCCACTTCTCCCCCTCTCCCCCCATAATTTTACTAAAATTGTGAACGTGCTACTGGAAATGTCTAAGTGGTAAACCGTCCACAGGCATTCCTATAAAACCGGCACATAATGTTCATATGGGCACATGTTATTAAAATCCAAGACTATCCAATATAAAAACACTACATGATACTTTCTGGTTTTCCTATATCAGCTATAAAGAGATTTTTAATTTCTATTTTTCAAGAAAGCAACATGACTAATATTGGGTTTCTTTTTCTGATGCAACAAAGTGAACTACCTGAAGAACTGAGTTGTATCTGAAGAGTTGAATCAAGATGAATTATGTACTTAATATTTCTATATTTGAGGTATTAAATTGTTGTTTAAGAAATTAATCACTGTCTAAATGCTATCATGGTCCCCTTCACTAGCATATTATCGTGCCTTACATGTACAAATAAGGCAAATGAGCTTAGCAGCCAGAAAATCATTCTTGCACACAATCTATAAACACTCAACTGTCAAACAGTGCAAAAGAGGAGGGATAATCACTTCTCATACAAGACCATAAAACACAAAAAAGAACTCTAAGTTCAAGTGGCTATAACTCAACACAAGGATGCTGCTGCTCGTTCACCATCAGCCAGGTATTACTTACACAAGGGTGAAAATCAGCAGGTACCCCAGGCTGGCTGTGGGCAAAGGAAGGGCATTGCAGAGGAGAACGTGGGGCCAAGACCAAAGTGCCATGGGACAGGCCAGGAGCAGCAGGAGCCTGGGACAGTCAGGCTGGAGACAAGGAGGGTCCCTGTGCGGCTGCAGCTGCTGACACACACAGCCCTGGCCCTGTCCCAGGGCAGGCACCAGCCTGATGAGGTGCCAGGGCTTGCACAGAGGCAGAAAAAGCAGAGCTACCATTCTGCTGGACAGCAAATTCCCCATTTAAAATACACATTATGCATTTTAGAGTAGAGCTTTGAGCTGACACCCTATTAACATTCTCAGCCTGCTGTTAGTTCAAAGAGGTAAACCCTCAGATCAAACTTACGTAAAATACAGTGATTAAAGTCTAGACCTTAAATCACTTAAAACAGTTTACCTATAAAAGAGATCAATGCCTTCTCTATTTTCATTTTGTTTGTCTTCACATTACTTGGAATAAAAAAGAGTAGTTTATATCTTATCTGAGCAGCTTGGTGAATTTTACAATTTGTATGGTGGTTTTTTTCATAGCACCTTTTATTACTGCCACAGGTCAAAAGGTAAAGTCTCCTTGCTGCACCTGATCATTCAATGAAATAAATTGGTACCTATGCTGATGTGAAAACTGGGAAATATGCTGCTAAAAGGGACTGGAGCGGCACACAGCTCAACCAGAATGTGGGAAAAAAATCTGACAGCTTCAGATTTCACACCAACCCATGTAAACCCACAAATTTTCTGTGTGAGCACACAGATATATCTATATATACGTGTAAACAGGATTGCAAAATGGCAGATGTAAGGAAAGATGCAGCACTCAGTGTTAACACAACCATTATTTTGAGGTTCTAATCACAAAGTTTTAATTAGACCGAAATGCTGCTTATTAAGCACATGGATAGAGTTACCAATTGTACCACTCAGTACTAGAGATGGGTTCACTTGCCATGTGAACTTTGTATGGACGCACTGATTATTTTATGATCCATTTTGCTTCTTAGACAATGAAATGTTACCAGATTCCCATATGGTAATACCTAAAAATAACTCTACCCACTAAGGCTCTGACAGAGCTATATTACAGTGTTAGAATAGTTCAGTATCCCCAGATGACAAGAGTCAATTAATACATGAATAAGGATCCAGTGCCTCTTGAGTGAAATTTTTACAAATAAAAAATTTCACTCTTCCTTTCTGTGCAGTTTGATTAAAAAAATAAATGGTTTTCTAATCAACTTTAACAGCTGAGACACAAATGTACCTAGATGAACCAGCTGCCTATTAAATAAATGTGAATCTTTAATCCAGAAAAAAATAGATAATCCATCACAATAGGAGGAACAGAAGCTGTATTCCTTTTAGAGAAGGAAAGGAAGAGGTTCAAAGTAAAAAAACTTCATTGTGTAAACAAACAGAAACACAAACCAAGAAGGTTTTGTTCCAAACCAAACAAAAATATCTATAATCTCATTCTTGAATGTGCTTCTGTTATTAAATCAAGGAACAGAATTGCACAAACCTGAAGTATTGCCTAGAAAGGTCTAACATTAATCTATCCCTTTGGGAGTGCTCAAATAAGCTTGTTGTGGCTTTTTTTTTCTTCTTTCCCCCAAATCTTCCATTTTTCTTTCCAGTAATGGGCACATCCAAGCATATTCGGTATTGAGGTTTCAATAATCATGTTATCTTTTCCCAAAGTATATGATGGAGCACGCTGCCTGAAATTCAATTAATAAAACCTACCCTTTAATTAACCTATTAAGTTGTTAAATGCTTGAAGAATTGCTTTAGCACCTTAGAAAAGCCACAGCTATGTAATATAATAAGTACCACAGGCATGACATCATGATTGAGTGAAGCAACAGTGGGAAAAGGATGATCAATGCAATACTGACTCAAAGTCAGTCAGGGAACAGGAATAAGTAAATGAACAAATGCAAAATTGCAGGTAAGAATTTTTTGCCAAATAAGTATCTACGCCTACAGAGGATCACAGCATGAACCTCTGGCAATTATTTTCAAAAAAGCACCTATTTCAAGGGAGGTATAGGAACAGGAATGGATAGCTCCCAAGACGAAAGCACTGTACGGCCATGGCTGCAGCTCCTGCCCCATGGAGCCAGATGCCCCCACCCTACATCCATCCATCTTCTGGACTGATGCTGCCAGACTCTCCCCCGGCTGGGAAAGAGGAGAGTCTGTAAGGTTCATCATCACAGCCTGAGCATCAGTAAAATCACACCTGGCACAGGGGATGCCTACAGAAAAAATAGGGAGCTCTTAAACTCTTGTGAGGCGCCAGGATAAGCAAAGCAGCAGTGCCTGCCATCGTGAGTGACTGAGAGAGCACAGAAAGGTCATACATGAGTTCAGAGGGACTGTAACTTCTCTTCTGGAGAAATCTCACATTTCGCACTTCTGAGTAATCCCAAATTACCTTAAATCTTGACAGTAGCTCTAATCTTTTTATTCCACAAATCAGAAATCCTACATGCCACCTTCCAGAACACGTAGGAGAACTTATTATGGCTGGTTAATTTTCTTAGCAGATATCTACTGAGAAAGCCTCTCAGTGAAGACATTCTCATCTGTCACAAAATTGTTTCTCTTAGCCCCTGAATTCCTTACAAAGAAGGCAGCAACTGACTTAGAGATCCATGTCTGGACAAAATTACAACAAAATTACATCTGAAAGAAGTTCAACACTAAACATAAAAACAGTGTTGTTTCCCACCCGTTCAACGTCCCCGCCACCCGAAATCTCTTGCTGTTGCAGTAAGTCCTTTCTTTCTGCAAAATCTTAGATTTTGATCTATCTACACCTGTGAAGATAAATTACGGTTATAATAGCAAAGGTTTGCCTTTGCACACAGTCTACAAAACTTAGGAGACATTTTGCCAGGTCCCCAGTGGAGTAAGAGACACTGCCAAAACAAATTTTTTGGCAGTAGCTTAGGATATTTGTTAGTCTAGAAAGTTGATTAAGCATGTAAGGAGGATTTTTTTTTTTTAAACATATTTGAAACAGGTACACTGGAAAAACTTTAAAATACAGATATACCCCAGTTGCAGCATCTAATTAAGAACATGAATTGCAGCACAAAAATGATGATAATTACAAGTTACATCATCACCTGTTTCAATGCTCAAAATATTTACAAACTACAGGATGCTGCTGCTTCAGAAATTAAACCTCAAGAGAAGGGTTTCAGTATCAGCCATACTGACATTATGAGAAAATCTGAATGCCATACATAACTAAACTGAAACCCAGCAAAACTTCACCTTAAATTCCTTTCTGTCCATTCACAGGAAGATGACAGATAGGGCTCGGACTGAAGAGCGTATTTAGCCATGTAATATAAGTTGCATCTTGTCAACATGAAAAGCAAAAGACAAGTTATCTATGCTGCAATATCACTGTCATACACTCGTTTTTTGCAGTGCCAGAGATATTTTAAAGGGAGATTTGGCTTTTTGAACACCTTTAATAGGCTTCCTCAGAGTTTTAATTAGTAGGAGATCCAAGCAGTAGCTGACAGCTGGTAGAATCTCCTGTCGTGAGTTAAAGTCAACCTAATTAAGATTCTGGAAGGAAAACATATTCTTCCCAGCACCCTTAATCAGTCAGGCTTGGTTGAAAATGCAATATGGAACCTTTTGCCTTGACAACAACATAACCTTCAAAATATGGCAGTTCCAAACAACAATAATAGTGGAGTGATTTTTTCACATGGAAATTTTGTAAAACTCCTACTAAAGCCCTGAAATGCATTCTCCACCTTCCCCTTAATAAATGTTAATATAATTTAGGATTATTTGTCATACTTAAGACTTGACATTTCATGACTGAGACATTTTGTGCTATCAGAATCACAGACAGTGACATATAAGCTGCCCCTAAGAGATGAAGCAAGTCTTCTTTTCCCTGGCACCTGTAACATTATCTAACTGTTTAGAGTTTGAGTGGAAATACAACTAAAACACTCAGGTTGAGCTAGATATGCATAGGCAAAGGGAGATTTGTCTTCACCACAAGCCAAGGGCTGTCTTGTCAGCCCAAGTTCAGGGGCAGCCTGAACCTCCAGGTGTGTGTGCTCTTTGTGCTCCGCTCTGTCTGGAGCAAGCTGGCTGTCAGGGCAAAGGAATCCTGGCAGTCAAACTTTACCTCTAAATCACTACAGCCATGACTACCTCAAACTTTGGGGTTTTGCAAGCTTAGTACAGCAGGCAGAAATCTTTTTACTATTTCCTCTTGGTTTTATTTGGGGTTTTTTTAAGTGAACTAACAATGCATTTTGGTGGCAAATATCAGTATCAGATTTGCCTTTATGTTCACCTAAAATCATTACTGCCCTCACCCAGTTCCAAACACCTGGCCCACTCCTGGCATGGCAGACTGCTGAGATGAAACAGACCTGGAAAATAACGCAGCTAAAAATAAACACCCCAGCACAGAGCACTGCCTAGAGTAAGGGTTGCCTTGAAGGTCAATACCACTCCCAGTAAGTCCAAGCAGTACAGCAGCCAAGGACAGATTTTAAGAGAAAACTCATTTAGAATTACAATATAAGGTCTCCACTGCCTTCTCTTCTCTTCCTACAGTGTTTCTCTACCATGCATTTACTTACACCTCAGAAATAACTTAATACTTACGCTGACTTTCTACTCATTCTGCACATGCCCCAGCTCTTCATTGCCATACGCAATGTACAATCAATCTCTCTGCAAATGCAATAATATCACAGCTATTCCAGGGTCATCACATATTTTAGGCCTTTTAGACAGTTGTAAATGGCGGCAGAAGGCACAAGGCAGTCAGGAATCAGGCCTACAGCACTTAGAGTGATTACAATGAAAATGACAATAATCCCTCTCTTTTGCAAAACAAAATCCCAGGAAATGTGTATACACGGAGGTTAAAGCCTCTTGGAACAGCTGCTAAGATGCTGCTTAGACTACTCAATTATGCTATTAAAGCAGCAGCAACCACCCAGGTGATTTGATTCTCGGCACAGAAGCTGGGAAGCACAAAGTAGCAGCAGCTGATTTTAATAGCAGATCTAAGGCAGTCTGGCCAGCGCAAGGTGCAACCACCATGAAAGAAGCTGTGCCAGCAAACTCTTCTTTCTGTTCCCCCAGTCACACCTGAATAATCTAAACAACAAATGTAATTGTGGCAGCTAACATCCCAGACCTGCCAAGTGACTCATGAAAGGCACAGGGAGCCCTGACAAAAAGCACTGGAAGCGATTGTTCAGCATGCTGCCATTTTGTACTGTGATAATAAAATCGGGGACAAAGCTATCCTTGAAGTCCAAGACAGCATTATTAATATTAATACTTAAAATTGGTCCAGTCATATTTATCTTTTGGAGAGTGCTTTCAGACCTCCAGGATATACCTCTCCCAGCAAGGAACAGGGAAGAGCTGCCTTTTTTCTCCTGATATATTGCTCTTTAGATATTCAGATGAGTAGCTACAGGGCCACAGCCTGGAAAGCTACATTTCCATTAAGTTACCGTATTCTATAGACAGGCAGTCTCCTTGTTTTTCACTTGCAGCACTCCACATTTCCTTTTTTAAGTCAGCTAATTTTACTTCTGCCTTTTTCACTTCAGTTCAATATCTAAGTTACAGTTCCAAGTCCAATGCAGTTAACATCTTAGTCCCTGTCCTTCTACCACAGCATTTTCCTCTGCAAATCCACAGCACACAATTTATTTCCATTACCAGGAAACCTTTCCTAACTGAAGCTGCTGTGACAGTCACACCGAGCACACAGTTACAACACTTCCACTCCCATCCTCACCTCTGCCAGCAGCCACAGGCAGCAGTGACAATCCTCTCAGCATCAGCCCTCACCCTTCCCTCCTCCCTCATCTGTCCACAGGCTGCCCCAGTTCTCCTTGAGCCCTGAATATCATCTCCCAGACCCAGCTTTCCACCACACCATCTCTCAAGGACTTCACCTGCACCTCAGAAAATGCTCTTACTAGTATATGCACCTTCTTTTAGAATTAACAAAGCAAAGACCAACACTTAAATTAACCAAAAAATGCAACACACAGTTGTTGCATAAGACTTGATCAATAACTACCTCTGTGCTGGTACAACATCCCTGACTTCATCAAATTATCCTGAAGGCCAAAATCCGAGCTAACATTTCATCTCATTTCTAGAGCACACCACCCTAAACCCACATGCTTTTACAGACAACCAAATGAAGCTAGGCTAGGTGTTTTTTAGGTGAAAAAGCAAATCAGGAAGGAACCACAAAGCCTTTCAGAAAATTTTATGCTTCAGGACATCAACTTAAAATAGACCAGAAAAGCCCCAAAACCCCACCAGACAGATGCAGACCTGAACCCCACCCTCTCCCCAGGAAATTACTGCCCCGTATCACTTGAAGAGGCCTCAGAAAGGGCTTTGATGAGGCAATAAAGGCAGAAACTCACACAAAAAAAAGTCAGGTTTCAAAAACAGGTGAAGAAAACAGAAAGATACCTGCCTGTTCCATGGTCCAGCCTACCACTGGTCACTACATGAGGGGTCGGGGAGCAGGGCTACAACTGGAGACATTTAGAAGAAGCTGGGAAAAAAGAATTTCACTAGGACCAACATGAGCTAGCAGAAGACACAGCCAGCCACCAGAGCCAGGAGAGGTCTGAAGACAAACTAGAAGTTCAGAGGAAATTCACAGAGGCTTGAAGAGAAGCTGGGAGGCCATTAAATTGACCCAGCTGGAGCCAATAATGGTAACAGCCCCAGCCCAGGTGAGGGCAGTCAGGGTCAGCAACAGCCCCACCCCACTGAGGACAATGAGGGCCATTAACGGCCCCACCCCACTGAGGACAATGAGGGCCATCAACATCCCCACCCCACTGAGGACAATGAGGGTCATTGACAGCCCCAGCCCACTGAGGACAATGAGGGCCATCAACATCCCCAGCCCAGGTGAGGACAATGTGGGCCATCAGCAGCCCCACCCCACTGAGGACAATGAGGGTCATCGACAGCCCCACCCCACTGAGGACAATGAGCATCATTAACAGCCCCACCCCACTGAGGACAATGAGGGCCATTGACAGCCCCACCCCACTGAGGACAATGAGGGCCATTGACAGCCCCAGCCCACTGAGGACAATGAGGGGCCATTATCAGCCCCAGCCCACTGAGGACAGTCAGGGTCAGTAGCAGCTGCTGGGCACTCAGCACCATCACAAAATGCAGTTACTTCCCCAGACAGGGCTGCTGCTGTCACAAACGAGCAGACTGACTTCAACAACATAATTTCAAAGCATTAAATCCTCCCTAGTGCTCTTTACGGAGGATCTTGCTGTTATCTTACAACTTTGTTCTCATTTATGATTGAAACAAATGTCATAAATTAAGTATACCTAAACTAAACCCTTATTTTCATCTCAAGTGTGTACCAAAGGCATCAGTCACACACACTGCACCTTCTACTCCCCATACACCAAGAAACAGGAAGGAAGGAACAAAAGAAAAAAAACAAAAAACCTTGCTGGGGCAACGTAAATAGAACTCCTCACCACCTTTATAGTGACAGAAAAATGTGTAGGTGGCCTTACAAATATTTATTTGAGGCTCAAAAATGAGTCTACAACCTGCTTGAAAGTACACACAGAGTTTTTCTATCTCACAAATCAAGAAACAAAGGAACTCAATAATTAAGGAGAAGAAGTTAAGTTGGTGCAAAGCACTTTAGCTCCCCAATTTAGGTGGTGCGATGAAGGGTTTGCATAACCCAGGACTTGGCACAGAAGATATCTGATTGATGCCAACAGCTTTACACACATATTTCCGTGCAGAAATATTAACTAGGAGACTGGAATTGAAGTATTTAGGATTATGAAGTGATCCAAATCACAAATAAGAGTCTAAAGTAAACAATTTTCCACTTTAAACTGCTCCAGTGTGGAAAATGTCCCTCTTGGAATAATATTTTTTTTTAATAGTGTCGAAAATTCTCTCTTCTATAGGTTCTAGTTTGTCAAACTACCAGTCTGTACAATTTGGTACCCTGCCAGAAAAAGTGGACAACAACTGATGCCTCAGAGGACTTTCTGCCCTGTTACAGCTGCTCTACTTGCATGAAGCAGCACGGAAGCTGAGGATATGGAGTTAAACTTTTCCTGATCCCTGAGGCAATCAGTGTATTCCTTGGAGTATGAAATTTGATTACACTTATTATCTTAGCTTGCATAGCTCTGACTGTCCTTACTGCATATAAAATATTCCAATCCTGTTAGAGATCCTGTACAGCACTTGACTTGACAGTTTCCTCAGGCAGGGAGTGCTACAGGTGGACTGTGCTGGGTGAGAGTCCACCAACTCAAATGCCAAAATATTAGATTTTATCTGTAAGAGTTTACACCACAGGCCAAGGTGGAAACACATGATAATGGGGAAGCCTGAGAAAACTTCATCTGGCATTGTAATGCAGCACCTGTTCTAGGAATAAAATATATTCATACTCCATCCTCAGTGGCTGTCAATGCAAGCCCTTTCAGGGACACTAATTTTAACCTCAAAATTTGACAAATGATTTTATACTTGGCAGAAAGAGAGAAACAGTCAATGGAACCTAACTGAATAAAAAATCTCAAAATACCTGAAATGAAGAACATGTTTTTAATTGCTTACTTCACTCCCACCATAATGCCTTGTCTGTGATGGATGATGTGACAGAATAATCCTCACTAAATTCTAAGTAAATTAGAATTAGCAGAAGTGGCACTACATTTATCTTATTCAATAACAGTTCTTTGTTTCTCTTTGGTGTCATCCTTTGGTTTTCTAGTTGATGACATTATTCAGTATGAGGGATGAGATAAAAAGGGTGGAAGATTAATAAGGTAGAGGGAAGGAGTGAGGGCCAAGTGTTCTCATGACATGCAGATTAAGCGTGTTAAAGAAACACATTATGATCAAAATATGTCTTTCTCAATGACAGCATTTCCTAAATTACCCAGTGCAAGAAATTGTGCTTCTGAATGTAGTACAGTTTGCTTTCATGTAGCTGACAAAGGCACATGCACTAATAAGGAAAACTTGCTTTTTTTCCTTTCCAAAAAGTGCCTTACCTTGTTGCCCATTAAAAAGGTAAAGGATAACACAGTAAACCATTTAAGCAGTAGTGCATTTCAAGGTTCAGTGCAAACGGAACCATGTCTGCTCAATACTTAAAAATTAAAAAAAACAGAGGTAAATAGGCTATTTGCTTTTGCAAGTTGTTCCCAGAAAAAAAGCTTGGTCTTTTGACAGTGGTCATCCAACAATATATAAATGCTCTCTCCTATATAGCAGAATTACCAAGCTAATTCTGATAAATACTGCCTGGGAGAAAGCACAACACACCGAGCCACTGAACACCACAACTGCAGGAAGCTTCAATTGTTCACTGTCCAAATAAGCCACATTCACCCCATTGGAGAATACAGCACTGACTCAGATGGCACTGTAATTGTAAGCTCATTTATTCAACAAATGCATGGAATGCTGCAACTTTCATTTACTGTAGTACTACAAGAATGCCTCAGATATAGGAATAATTATTTAACAAAAAACATGCTGCCAAGGTTGAGAGAAATTAATTTGGAAACAAGTGGCATATTCATGAGTATGTTTCCTTTGCTATTTGTATTCCTCCAACACAATCCTAATAAGCATTTTTGAGGAGTAATTGACTTGGTCATTCAATCTGAACATGTATTTGAAGGTTATTAAACTCAGACACATGTCCACAGAATTAATATATTGAAAACTCAATTAAAACTGAAATAGAAAATCAGCCATCTAGTCCTAATTACAGTCATGTCGTCTCATGACAGTAAAACAGAACATCACTCACATCAGTTGCTGACACCACATTCACTTCCTTCTCAAACCTTTCTTTCTCTTTTGCCTAATTCCCAGTTCAGTTACCTATTTTTTTGTTACAATTCTGAACACCTGCTGTACTAAGAATCTTACTTCTGTAAAAGCTGCAAACCTCTGCGTGTGTATGTCTGTGAATGTATAAAATAACAAACAAGCAGCTGATCCAAAACGTTCCATTAACAGGCACAAATGCCAGTAGCCATAGGTATTTTTGTTAAAATTTCCCACCCCATTTTGCTTACCCCAATCTTTCCTGAAAATCTTGAGGACTCTGATCAAATTTTCTTGGAAAAACTGTGCAAAGTTTTTTGACCTAAAAATGGATCTGAAGACTAAAGAGATGAATATTGAAAGAATATCAAAAAAGCTCTGAACACATCCATACATGTCTATTTTAATATAAATAAGATATATTAATGGTGCCAACTTGTTTGAAGCTTATTTATACGCACATTTAGATGCTGACCATTTCCTGGTAAAAGATGAATTGCATATAATGTTTGATTCAATCTTAAACCTTAAATTAGTAAAACATCCAGTTTAAACCCACCCCGCATTAAGAACAGCTGTGTACTCAAACTATCACATGGAAAGAGTGGTCTGTAGCATGAGCTACCAAGAGCACACTTAACAGGATAAAAACCCCGACAAAAATCACTCTGTTTTGTGAATGCAAAATCTTTGTAAAATCATATAAAATATTAATTTTGTGAATGTTTATGAATATATAAGATCCACAGAAATAAAATATATTTTCAGGGCAACCAAGATCTATAGCTCAAGTTTACAAACCTTGAAAGATTTATGATCTAGTTAGATAGAGGAGGATTCATGGCAGCAAATTTGACTTGTCATAGTTGAAAAAGTGATGCATTGTCAGAAATAATACAGCAAAATACTTGAGGTCTTGTTAATTCTCAGATTTCATCTTAAGCATCAATAATTTCCATGTCTAAAAGCATAAATGCAATTAATTAAATTGCAATTAAAGAATGTTCTCTTTCATCACACCAGATTAATTTATCTCAGACAGATTGTGTTCACATCCCTAATCCTAAAATGTACAGAAATTAATGGGAACTTTCAAGCTGGGTAGCTCTGGACATGAAGTCCTGTAACAATCTCTGAGAATAGCAAACCAGCTAATACAACACTTTTTCTGACTTGCTATAAGGACAGCATTACAAACTAATTTTTGTATCTGGCAGCAAATTGGATTTTGTTTGGGAAATTCAAGGCAATAATATTCACATTACACATATGTGCATATTTTTCCCCCGTATTTCATCTTTGTCAGAAAGATCTCATTTATTCAGGATGAAATTTCATTCCCTTTTAATAAAAATGCAATGATTCAAAGTTTACATTTGAAAAATGTCAAAAATAGACACCAAAGTGGTCATTCAGTTTTGTAACTTTTAATCAGGGAACTGGTGTCAGTTCAATACAGTCAAACCCAGTAAAATTGCTTTTCCTTCTATCAACTCTGAATTTGGATATTTGACTTCAAAAGGACTTTTAATAAAAGTTAAGGTACCACTGGCATATGAGGCTGGAGGTACAAATTAGAAATATTACTGAAGAGGAAAAATAGGCTGAAACAGTTGAGGCTTGGAGTGAATGAGCTGAGGGTTACATTCCTGTTGGGGACGCTACATTCCTTTCAGGCGCTGGACAAATCAACTCAGATTTCATGTTTTGGTCCTCATGGATGGAAAGAAAGGAATCCTTTCTTTCTATCCTTATAGATGGCCTTCCATTAGCGTTTAGAACGTTTTGTACCTTATGAATCTATGTGCGCACTTGTACATACGCATGTGTATACATCATACATATTTAAATAATCATCTACACACATATATGTAATCTCCCCCTGAAAGGCAAACCCTCGTGTGGATTCCAAGCACTAACGTTATACAAAACAGAATTTACCTATCTCACTGCAGAAGCAAAGAAGAATGGAAACAGAATTTCCCAGTGTTTCTGGGAAAATATGCACGTGGTTGTCTATTTTTGTCTGCCTAAACAGTTGCCCTGTGATTAATCCAAATTGTAGTAAAAAGGGAGGGAAACATAAGACCAGACAACACATGGAAAGCTTAACATTTCTGACTTTGAAAGAGAAAGTGAACCCTTTTTCACTGCTGGTATTCTAATACAAAGACATACAACATATGAAGTGGCATAATTTACTTTGACACACCATCATTATTTGTTATGATAAATTAATAAGCAGCACCTTTGGGTGCTGCCAATTCATTCAGTTCCTGTCACAGCTGATTAGAATTTCTGGCTACGATGTAATAAAATGGAGAGCACATTAATATATGATAGTTTCCTTTGTTTTTTTAATGCAGAACAATTACTGCTTTTTCATTCCCCCAATCACAATCTTCTCATAAACAGTGAGCATTTCTACCTCTTGCTTACAGAGTTGAAATGGAAAGAGTCATTACTCACATTTTATTATTGCCCAGAGCTCTTAGTTACTCTGAAAGAGAGGAGTAGCGGTGATTTAAATATGTAACATATAGTCTAACTAATCACATTTGTTTAAAAGATCTATGATTAAGCATTATTAAAACAAAATCACAATGCCTGAACATTCTATAAATTTAATCTTAGAATGTTGTACCCTCAGTAATGATATTCCAATAGCATGTAGACTGTAGACAATTTCTCATCAACTTAAATATATAAAATATGAGTAACATTCTTGGATCATGTGTATTCCACTCCAACAGCATTGGCCTTTGCAAAATATGTTCAGGTCATTCTAAATTAATTTCTCACTTTTTACATACTGCAAAAATAAAAATACTTCAACTTAATTTTTTTAAACTATCTTTCATTACCATCATCCTGTGGGATGTTGCAGATTTCTTTTCCAATTACTACTGTACACTATTACTTAGTATCCCTTCTTTTTTAATTTTACTGCTACTACATCTTTGCTTCTGGAAATTGCAGGAATACTCTCCTGTAGTAGGCATACAAACAGATTAACCAACCACTTTCCATAGGGAACAACACTATCTTTGCTTTATTCTCTCCAATCTTCATTATAGCACCTGATTCTATTCGAAGGTTATTTCATGTCATTCTAGCAATGCAAAGAGTATTTTCATACTCTGTACAGACTACTTGCTGCTAAGGGCAGGTAAATTCTTACTGCACATGGGAACAAATCCCAAAGGCCTAGCTGAACTGTGATCAATGTAGCCACTGACTTCAGCCAACCCAAAATCTCATTTTCTCTCCATTATTTATGCTGAAGATCTTCAGCCTGTGCTGAACTTTTCCTGCTAACAGGCTTCTCTATAATAAAGACGAGTGGCATGAATGCTATACTGGCTGGCAGGAATGCCCTCGTTCTACTGCTGGTGCTGATGCTCCCACTGTGTCTTTTGATAAGTTAATGAAGTTTAATTCAGGAGGAGCTGTGGGTGCTAAACCTACTGAAAATCCAACCTTTTTGGACAGGTTTAAATCACCTAATTTCAGCAAGCTAGGCCCCCTGCACCACTTATAAATTTCAGGCAACAGGCTTGCAGTTACATTATCAGGATTAATATGCTAATACAAGAAAATTTGCTAAGCATTACTATCCTATAGAAACACATAAACCTTAACTTGGACCTTCTGTAGGATATTTGAAAACACAAGAACAAAAACTTTGTGAACAGGCAGACATCTGCCTCCCTATACTTTGGAGTCTGATTATGGGTAAACCCTAAAAAAAACTTAGGGAAACCTTTTCCATTAATATTTACTGGAAGCATATTGTCTAGCTAAACACTTTTGGGGCTTTAATTTGCATAACAATGTCTCATAATCATTAGCAGATTTCATCTGCAGATTACCTTTGGGATTTTCTATTGTTCTCTGAAGCCAAAAAGGAAAGTAACTGGGTTTGGCCAAGGTCAGACAGAAATTTGGGCTGAACAGCAAAATGAAATCCTTAAATGACATGGTTGTTGCCTCCTACCAGTTCTGCTTCCACCATTGTGTGCTATAAGACCGATTTTTTTTCTGAAGGTATTTTTACCTTAATTTCTTGCGTAAATTATTATTGCCCTGCTTTCCTGTGACAGAAATACACAGGGCATGGGACAGCTCAACAAAAGACGCAGCACACGTGGGGAAGAGCAGCTTTGAGAAGCTGTAATTCAAAGGCTCCTAGAGAGCGCCTGCTGCAGCTCCTTCCGGCACAGCTCTGTGCCAACTGCAGCCATCGAGGATGGCAGCATTTGTTGCCCAAGCTGTTGTAGCCCGGAGGCAAAATCAAGGGAATTAAGCTTTTTAAGCTCCTCTTCTTTCTTGTAGCTGTTGCCCAGACAGTTTTCTGCACATGATGGGGAGGAAGCCAGTGGCTCTCCTGGGAGAAGAGCTCCTGTGTGCCACAAGCTCAGGCCAGCTCTAAAGCCTCATGGTCGCCCTCTGCGGAAAAGGCAGCACATTTTTTAATGTGCTACAAACACCGCTGTTGGGAGCCCCAGATGTGACAGAGAAGTGAACAGATGTTCTTTTTATGTATCTTTGGTAGAAAGTCAGCATGTCATGGCACTGGTGCTCGGACCGCATCTCTTTTATTTAATTAGGAAATGATGAAATGTGGGGAGTGCTGGATGGAAAGGGCCTGCTCCCAACCCCAACGAACTCAAGGGAATGACTCCTTCAGATAAACGGACACTGCATTAGGAGTTAAGTGCCACGTGGCTGTACAGACTGCTGACACAATCACTGTAATTTCAGAAAATAGCTTGTTCTTAAGAGACACCCTGAAGTCTTCATGTCTTTAGAAAAAAAGAGAAAGAAAGAAAGAAAGAAAGAAAAAGAAATTTTGCTCCTAAGTCTGTCTAATCTTCTTAACTGTATCAAAAGGCATGAGAAGATTTAGGAAAATGAAGCTCAGAGGAGAAGAAAGAGCCAGTCAAAGGATTTTTGAAAGGATTAAATATTAGTAGGGGATGATATGAAAGAATACAATAGAGGCACAAGGTTTGAAGATTTACCTGTTCTCTGCCATTAGGTGCAATGATTATTTCCTCCTATCTGCCACTGGGAAGAGATGTTTTGAGGGCAGAAAAGGCATTTTTGAAATCCTAACCATCACTCTTATTGTTATTATTAAACCCTTACACAAGGGAAATCCAATAGGTTCTTTGAAAAGCAAAGACTATATTAAAGTGGGATTTCACTTGCAAATGTACAGCCTGTAAACATGAGAGACAAAAGGTAATTCAAAAAAATACAAACCAACACTGAAAACCCTCATGCAGTTACTTTAATTATCGCTGTCCTGCATTTAAATTGCAATAAACTTTTAGAGGTTTTGTATAAATGAGATATACTTGGGGCTCTTCTGTTTCAGGCATACAGCATCCATGCAGTGATTATGCAAAGCATAGCAAAGCTACTCTGATAATACTTAATGTGGTCTCATATGAGCAAGAAATCATGGAGAAAAAAGAGCATCCAAGCACCTGGACAAAAGCCAGAAAGTCTAACTCCGCCATTTTGGATGTTTGAACATTTCCATTGGAGTTTAAGACATATGTATTGCTTGTTCTTTTTAAGAATGCTTTATGAACAATAATGCAAAAGATAACTGCAGCTACATGCAGCTCAAAGAGAAATAAACCAGCTTTAGACTGGTATCCGCAATTGTACGACAGATTCTAACTTCACTTTCTGTGCATTGTGCCATCTTCACACACAACCCTGAATTTCATGGATTCTTGTTCCATATGGCATTATGGGCTAGTTCAAGGTGCACTGGGTGACATTTGGCCTAAAGTACTACATACCAGAAAACCTACTCCCACTATTCTGCCAGTACTTACTGTCCTTTTGGGTAAACAGATCTAGCTGAGAGACACTGAAATTCCATGGATTTTAAAAAAATAAAAATCTTCCCGCTCCCCTATTCTTTTCCTCACACCATCTTCCACCTCTTACTCCTGACATTCTTCCCACCCTTTAACAAACTGTTGACAATAGCTCCAGACAGGAGATGGGCCCAGTCTGTGGGGTCTATTTACCAACCCTTCTCCTATCATTCAGATAATTCAACGTTACCTGTGAGGGAGCGTAAAGGGAAGAAATACAGGACATATGTTCCCACAAGTTTTTAGCACAAATACTAGCAAAAGAAGGAGCCGAAAAGCTTCCCACTGAACACATAAAATGCTGGTGCCATGCTGAGGGAAGAGAAGGGGAACAAAGGCCAAGCAGCTAAATCTGATACTGACAGGTCAAGATTTGTCAAGTGTGAATGGTATTGGGCAAATGGAGACAGATTCTACCTAAATTCCATTCCAAGAGGAGCTGGGTTTTCAATCTGTGCTTTGACAAAAGAAAATATAAGCACAAATGTAATGGAGTTACAGTAAAAAAATTAATTTATTATAATCATTAATACTTAACTATCATTAGCAGATAAACATGTAGCTTAAATATCATTGATATTTGAAATAGTTTTACCAATGTTTGCACTACAAAGCATCCAAAAGTAACTGTAGGCAATAGCTGTTACTATTCAAAGGGTTTCAGAGGAAATCTCCACCTGGTTATAGGTGGTATTTTATTGTGAACAATTGGAAAGCCAGTAATTGGACATATTTGGATCAATCGTTCTCTCCAGTAGTGCTGAGGAACTGCCAGTTCCATTGTTGAAAATGATTCTTATAATGTAACCTCAATCAAAAGATATAATAATAACATTGATTTCAAATCCAGCTGTTAGTTTTCCAATAAACTCCAGACGTAGCAGCTGCTATTTTTACTCCTTGAATCATATTTTGACCATGATGTCTCTTGTGTGACTGCATCCTAGTAGATTTTTTATTAGTAAAAAGAACACAACTTACAGCTTTTCTCCTTTTTGTTTTCATTTAGCCTAATATTTTGTATTGTGCCATTGACCTCAGTATCAGAATCTACCCTTTTATTTATTTAACCTTAGGCTGGAGAGGAACAAATGCTTTTACTGTCCAGACAAGAAATCTGAATAAATTGGTACAGTGAGTGTTAAGTCCACAGGGTAATCTGTAAACGTAGATTATGCTTTTCATTATAAAATACAGCCATGAAATACTTACATGTAAAAGCTGCACTAAATTTTAACAATACAACACAGTTGCAAATCTATATTTTAAAGTGCTGGGATGTTTTCTGTTACCAAATAAATTTTTATCTGTGAAATAGAAATACGGCCTCAGAAGCCTATAAATATGGGCTTTCCTTGCCTTGGAAGGTTGTGAGATTTATCTAAATATGAATTGTAGGTAACAGCAATGACGCACTGTAACTTACCATGATTAGGTGAAGACAGGAACATCTAGGGAACTGTTTCCTTGTATTGCAGGAGTCATCTTTGTGGGAAGATAGAAAGAACAATGTAATGTATAACACACCAGGAAAATGAAACAACACTCCATTCTATGTGTTTTTTCATCAAAGTAAATGTATCCCCATTTCACATTTCAGGGTGATATACAGTAAACATTTGTGGGAAAGGGTATATGCAGCAAATGTTATTTAAACTAAAAAATAATTCATGCAAAGTCACAAGAACTTCATTTTTTTTAAACTTATTTTACTCCTCTATCACTGTTAAAAATGGTCTGTATCCTCCATAGCATTTCTCATCCAGCAACCTCAATATGTATGTTGTAAAGATGAATGGATGAGGTGTTTAGAGTTAATGATCTGTATCATATTGCATCCATTTAGCTAAAGATATATAATCCCACACAGTTTGGTTTATATTGACTCTTACTCAAGAACTACATCTTTGAAAGGCCATCATGCTCTCCTGACAGGTTAGAAGATGAGAATAAATAAGACAATATACTCAGCTTTCTGTTTTATAGATAAAGTCTGCAGGCTATTTGATAGTTTTACTTCTTATATTTTACAGTGATATTAGAGTTATTTATTACCAAATTACAGTCACATTGCATTTTATCACTTAAACTTTTTGTGCTTTGGAAACATTTGTGGTTCATTTTATTTCTGCTAGCATAAACACATTCTATATCTGAGTGTGCATGAGTATATATTCTGAATAAATACCTCTGATTTCAGTGATTTTTATGGATTCCTACAAACTGCATGTCTATAGAATGAGATTCACCTCAAAGGAACAGTTACCACAAAGAAATGATACAACTTTAAATAAAACAATTGCAAAGACTTAGACAGTATTAGACGTAGTTTTTGGAATAAAAATGATTTAGTATGTTGCCTGAGCTCAGGGCTGTCCCCTGTTTCTTGGTTAATGCTGCCTTTTAGGATTACACTGTTGTGCCTCAAATCAACTGAGGAGAAGTCATGGGTAGTTTGTATTTGTTATTTTTTCAGATACATTGGGTCAGCAGGGCTGGACTGGATATTCCACATTCAGAGAGCACATTTTCACCAAATATAAAAATAAGGCCATAAAATGAACAGTGATTTTCATTTTCTGACCTTTCTACTTTTCATTTTATCTTTATAATCTGTAAAATAAACTCTAATCTCCAGTTTCCTACTCTCAATAAGGTAGACAGACTTTCACAAAGTAATCATTGTCAGGTTTCATCTTAAAGATGTGCTATCTCCACAGGCTATGGTCAAATACTTACATTTATCCCACAATAAGTTCCAGGTGCCGAACACACGAACACCAACGTGCATTTAGGCAATGTAGAACAGACTGACAGCAAGGTCTTAAACACGCATTTATGGCTCATCTGTGCTCTCAGTAGAACCAATGCCACCAATACCTAAGTGTAATGCCAGGCAGAAATTTCAGCAATTTGTTGAGACAGACCAAATAAATTCTGCTATGGTAAAAGGAAAAGTCCTCAAATTAATACCTAGCTGATAACGAAAGGTCACTTTTCACCGTGGGTGGAAGGGAGTTAGCTATGGAGATCTGCAAGTATCTGCATGAGAACTGGTGTCCCTCAGCATATTTGTTAATGATCCAGGAAGAGCCTATGCAAGGACAGGATGAAATTTGCTGATGTGACAAAATTATTCAAGGTACTAAAGACAATACCTGCAAAAGGCTCCAAAGGATTTTATGGTACAGAGTCCAGCCAGCTCAGTTTTCTGTAATTCTGAAAAACACAGGTGCCTACAGCAGAAGAAAGAAGCAAAATGTTCATATCAAACAGCACATTTCAGCTTAAAGTTTCTTAACACTTGTCTATAACTGCTCACTCACTGCTAGAGAGAAAAATCTCTTCGTAAAGCAATCATACACTCTGTCTCCTTCCTGCCCAGCAAAATCAAAGCTCACTGAAATAACCCTAACACCACTGCAGATGATGTGACCTGTTGGATTTTTACTTATGCATTACATGAACTGCTGAGAACTCTAAAGAGTCCAGAAATGGTGATAAAGGTGTCACAGAACATTTCCAATATATGTTTTGACAGATGACACCCTGAGCAGGATATGTCAATTCATGAAAACAGTGAAAGCCTTTGGACTGAAAGGAATCTGCTTTCCCTGTGAGTGGGCCCACTCTCCTGGCAATATGCACACAGCCTATAGGATTCAGCAGACTGGGACAGTCAGTCTCATTATGAGGCCTTGCCCCTAGACTGCTAATTAAAAGAATCTATACTGCTTTTTTTAACCCCATATATAAATGGTGGGATAGAATCATGCCTGGCAGTTGCAAGTGGTATTTGCCTCTATTTTCTTCTTCTACTCAAGAAACAAATGCAAGTTCTCGCTAAATGAAGAAATGAGCCCTGATGAGGTGAAATATTATGCATTCTGCTAAGCAACATCCCCAGGGAAGACTCATCCTGTGTCACTTTTGCTGCTTGGCAATATTTCTTCTCTTCTACAACTGCATAAATGTGTAAAACTTCTGTTACTGCTCTCCACTGATTTTCCCTTTCCTTCTCTTTTCTCATTTCCCACTTTTCTTGATGTATTGCCTCTCATTATATCAGGGACAGAAAATTGAAGCAAAATTGGTGAAGAACTTATCTTACCAGAAATGTCATAGGCTACAGATGTTAGGTACAAAAAAGCATTATTTACTTTTCTGAGTATCATGAGACTCAGACACAGTGGTAAAGCTGAGCTATGTCAGGGAAGAAACACCTGGGCCCATAAAAGTGATGGAAGGAGAAAAAGGAGGGAATGGAACATAAAGCAACAGTGAAAGAGTAAATTGCCATCAATACTAATCTTTCCCTTGCTAAGCGGCTGCTTACCACAAAACACCAGGGACTTATTATAATAAAAGTGGAAATTTTAAGGAATTTTAACTGAAAAACAATAGCAAATTTCATTGTACGCAGGCTCCTCCTCATTCCTTTTTGCACTCATGCAGCAGATTTTCAGGAAGGAATTATCCATTTAATTTTCCATTCATTCAAGCTGCAGTCCAACAAGCCATGCAAGTGCCACATACCTATATACAGGTTTATGCAGCTGGCAAGTCTTATTTTGCATTTACAGATGTCCAAGATTTACATGTACTCCTGGACAAAGTGACACTGAAGGAGAAATACTGTCATTGCTGCGAACCCTCTCCAAAGAGGAGCAGGTGAACGACACCCAAACCAGCTGCCCTGGGAAACACAGCAACCCCATCCGGGTGGGGAGAGCGGAGAGGCTGGAGCCTCTGGGCTTTTATCAGCTCTTTACATCCTTTTGCTCCAACACTGTTCTGAGAGTTTGATCCCAAATCTGCCTGTGTTTAGTGATGAACTGCATCATGTCAGACCCCATGCTCCAGACCTTCATCACACAAGAGCTGCTGCACCCAGGGAATGCAATCCTGCTGGAACGCGCCCTGCGCTGCTCCTGGTATAGCACAATAAATCTGCTTGGGTTTATCATGAAAAATAGTGTGCAGCATGCTCAACTATGTTCACAATATTTTTAAATGTATTTCATAAAACTTTGTGATTTGACACTTTCATGGTTAGGCTGGAGGGTTTGAGGAAAGGCCCTGTGAGTGACTGGAGGCCAGTGAAGATGAGCAAAGGTAGAAGCTTACACTGCCTGGAGCTGGGACTGGAACTCTGTTTTGTAGTAATTCCCCTGAAGCAGCGGTTTGATATTAGTTTAGAACTATCTGTTCACATTTAAATTAAGCTAGAAAAAAATGAAACGCAGCAAAGAGAAAAAGAAGGTAAAATGAGGAAAATCTGAGCTTAAGCACAGAGAGCCATTAGTGTTCCATACTGAAAATTTTATCATGCACAGATACCCTTAATATTATGTCCATATGTTATAGAAAAGGGAGAAATGGAAGAAATTAAATTAGACCACAGCAGAAAGAGATTTTTAGAAGCATAAATAAAAAATTGTACTTAAAATTTTGATATAAATGAAATATTTATATCAGTATATCTGCATTACCTCTATGTTTTCTGAATAAATATTATGGCAAGGAACATATCAACATTGCAAGTTCTAGTCTAGTCTATCACTACAACTGCTGGCTAATTTTATTTGAATGCTACTCTGTCATCAGAGTATGGTTCAATTACAGTTATATATACATAAACATAGCTGTTGCTTAGCATTTAGAATACTCTTGCCTTATGTTCACTGTTTCTTTTTCTGTCAAATATTTCTCTATGTCCTTTCAGCTCCCCTGGTGAATTACTACAGTCAACATCAGCATCAGGTCCTTCTGCTGCTTTTACTTCTAATTTTATCCTCAACTTTAACCTTTTGTTGCTTTTTGCTCATCTGCACAGACTGAATAGAAGTCATGAGGCTTCTTCCCGTAAAGCCCTCTGGAATTAACCTTTCTGCCCTCCCCAGACTATTAACTAATATATTCACCCCTTCTGTCTTTAAGCTGAAATTGTTGTCTCCTTGTCTGTGGTCATCACATCTGAAACCTCATCCTGCTGTAGACACCAAAGATCACTATCTTGCTTGCTTCTTGGACTAGATAACACAGTTTACATCCTCCTCAATCTCTGTTTTCCTCCACATGAAGAAAGGGTTTCTGGCCCCTGTCACGAGGCCTCTCAAAGCTGATCTTGCATTGTTCCCAGAGCAGCTCTCAATGCAGTGATACTAAACGTGCATGATTTGTGATTTTCTACTGCTCAGAGGAAAATCTCCAAAACCCTTTCACACCTCATAGCTTTTAGACTTACAAAAGAGAAGTCTTTGTTCACTTTATCCTCTTTCATGTTGTTCTCATCTCTTCCATATTACAAAAGGGAATCTGATTCCCCAGGAAGGGAAGAATCACTGGTGCTGCTGGATGGCCAAGGACTGACTGAACACATTCATTTCCTACCACTAATTTGTCTTTCTTCTGTCTCACCACCTTTTAGCTTGCAAATCCATGCAGGGTCTATGATTTATAATATATTTATACATGTCTTGCCACTGCCTGGTATGTGCCCTGTTGGCACACACCAACAAGCTTGGTTGGCTTCCAGTTGCAATTTAAACTAGCTGCATTTGTTGCAGAGTTTTGGTTTACTTTTCCATAGCCTAAGCAGATAAGAGTTTTGCATGTGAGCAAGTATTTTATACATTTTCCCTCTTATTTAGTTAGCAATGACTATCAACATAAGCAATCACAGAAAACTTTATTTTTTACCATGTACTACAGTTTCCTAGAGTTTTTTCCATTTAGGAAGACACAGATGACTAAGTCCACTTTAAGTCTGATGGTATAAAACTAGAATTGTTTTCTATTTTCATTTTCCTACCCAGTCATGTATCAGCACTGTGAAGAGTGAAGTTCCAGAGTCCATGCCCATAAAATGAAAAGAGGATAGGTAAAACAGAAGCAGGCAGAAGGGAATGAACAAATACATACTGAAGATGGAATTAGAGGATAAACTACCTTTTGATCTGCTATTCTGAGAAGTCCCTGATGTAGAGGGAATGATTTTCTTTCCATGGAATCCTGCTGAAACACAGAAGTTTGCCTACTTGTTAAATACAAAAGGTTAAGTAAAGTGCTAGGAAGCTAATTCAAAATTCAAGACTAATTTAGATTTCCTGAAAAAATCATGATGACCACAGCAGTACCCGCTTTTTATATATTTGCCTAAATAATAGTTATAATGAAGTTAGCAATAATTTTAAAACTTTTCTTGTCAGGAGAGGATTTTATGCTCAGTCCTAAAGAACGGCACTTGAATTCCAGAGTAAAGGGCAACCCTACAAGATACTAAATGAATGAATTGATACAGAAAAGCTGAATTAGGAATTTGAAAATGTCTTAAAGATTAAGAGAGTGTTTAAGAGGGGAAAAACTGGAACCAATTAAAGAAGATTGCAAATTACAGAAATAACAGCCTTAAATAAATCATGCCCAGTATAAAAGATAGACTAAAAGACATAAAAAAGGAAGAGAAAGGAAAGCAGAAGAAAAGAAAAAAAACCCTGATAGACACAGTAAGCTATTATAGCTCTTCTGCTTTATGGAAGCTTAGCTTTATTCCAAATTTTGCCATCTCTGATTTTTATGGTGGATTTAGCCACTTTCAATAAAACATGAGCCTGTTGTGCTGGTCCTTGAGCAGGTCTGGCAGTTGTGGCATTGGTCCTTGGGCCACTCAGAAGAGGAACTCCTGACGCTGAGCTCTGTGGGCACAGCTCCTCTCCAGGTACCACCATCACCTGGGAGGCTTCATCCTGCTAAACCATCAGCTCTTGGACAGGAAGCTGCCACTGTGAATTGCTGTGATGGCTTTGATTTCAGCAATTCTCTTACGTCTTCTACGTTTTACTCCCCAGCTGCAGTGAGAGTGAGCAGGGGCTTCTGGTGATCCCTCAGCAAAACAGGCAGGTGCAAATGGAGTGATTGTTAACCGTGCTCACCTCCTGCACACCCGCCGAGGATCCATGCCGGCTCCTGCCAGGGTGCTGTGAAGGGAGCTCAGATCTGCCAAAATGTGCCAAGATCTTCTGCTGGTCAGCCCAGATATAAAGGGCTTCTCCAGGAAGCAAATGGATATAAGCAGGCTTCTTATCCTCACTTTAGAAGTAGACAGAAATTCTGAAATCTCTAAAACATATCCTAAATTTTTATACTGACAGCTACATTGCTTTGGAGAAAATAACTTCTCTCAGAACCAAGAGGGTTTTAACTTTTACTTATGAATGACTTCATACTTGACTTCTGTATTTTAAAATGTATGTGCCTCTAAGGTAGAAGACGTAAAATCTAAAATAATTACTAAGCCTTATAGCCAAAAGGAAAAAAAAATATCAGACTCGGACTTCTGAGCTGGAACTTTAACCTATCAGAATTACATCAGGCTCAGGTTTTCACACTGGCCAGGAACATGCTGTAGCATGCTGAATAGGATTCTTTATCTAGCAGTGACACCTTAGAGTGTTAAATTACAAAATAATTTTCAAGTCCAACTACTGGAAAAACTGCCTCCACCTGGGTTAGTCACAGTTCACAAGCAGGAGCAATTTTACCATTTTATACTTTCAGTGACATCTTCTTTTAAATTTTTTTTTTAAAAACCCTGTCTCCTAGAGTTTTTGTCCTATGCTGTTGCTAGAGGATTTAAACTTTAAATGTCAAAGTCTATCAGGAATGAAAATGTTCCTGTGGAAAGGTGAATCAACTCATGCATTAAGGAAAGCATGACAAGAAGAAAACCTTCATGTTCAGAAAAAACTAAATCTGGGTCTATTGATAAAATAAATGCTCAGTTCCAATGTTTGATTTTCAGCCATAATCAATACGATGGGACTGATCATAGAGACAAAGATAAGAGCATGAATAAATGCTTTTGAGGGGCAAGTAATAATGTTTGCAAAGTAGACTGATGTTAATGAACAAATAATTAGTAAACTAACTGAATAAGTATCCTCATATGGGGTGAAAAAGAAGATTTATTTTAAATAAAGGGTATTGTTTCTGTGACTCATGGGGGGTTTGAAACAATTTAATATGTTAAGAGAGCCATTCAGGGCTTCTCAAGGATGTATGAACACACGAAGAGAGATTCGTATGGGAAATAAATAATTTGAGTTAAGCAGTACAATGTCACTGGACGGAATTTTTTTTTCTTCCTAGAGCTGATAACAATTTTTTTGCCTATTCTGGTCAAAAATCTACTGTTCTTCATTTCTCTACAAACTGAATCAGAGATGTAACTCTAATCACAGAATTAATTCATTTTGTATTTATAATGGGTAGTTTCACTACAGAATCTGCAGTAAATTTTCAAATATAAATTACTGTCTGACTTCATTATTATATAATTACATTCTAATCGTCTAGATTGGTTGCACCATTTGATTGTACTGCTTACTCTACATTTAATAAACATTATTGCATTTAAAAGACTAGATATTTCATATCTATTAAGAAATATTTCTTAATAGAAAATAGCATCTCTAATACATAGTGGAGCATCATTATTTCGCATAGCAATGTAATACTGAGAAATATTTCAAGTGAAATGAAAATTTGACCAAATACTGAATAGTATTATTAAATTCTAGCTGATGCTAATTAGCAAGATGAACCTCAGTAAGTTCATGGCAGTTTACGGTGGCTGCGCCAGAGGCAGTGTCAGTAAGGAAGAGTCCCAGAGCTGCGTTTGAGCTGTAGATGCGAACTGTGAAAGTCAGAGCAGCTCTGGAGTTCCCTTGGTATCCGTCTCCCTGCTGTGAGGGCCAAGGGAGGCTTTTTGTTTCTTGCCTTTGCTCAGTATCAGGCTACTCCTATCCCAAGCTTACAGATGATCAAATGAGCTTATTCTGCTGCTCAGGATGTGCAGGGGGTTATTTTTTTTATCTGTTTATTTTTACTACAGATACCCCTGAAGACTTGGGTCTGGAAGTACTGCAAGCATCATAAACATAAAAATAAACATCAATCTCAGATGTTACATAACCATAAAAATCTATGCTGTTGCTTACATCTCAGCAATAACTTGGTGACCTAGTAAAAGTTACATCTGTAGATCTGTGTTTGAACATTTCACTGAATGAAGATTGTTCCCCATGTCAAGACCTATAAAAAACAATTCTTGATCCAGCCAACAATGGTTCCAATCTGTTTTTCAATTCTACCACCATATACATGTATGTAATGGATGCAAGAGGGTAAAAAAAATCTGGTGAGTGCTGTAACTTTATCTTCTCCAACTAGACCTACCAGAGCTTGCTGGCTTAGAGATTTTGGGCACTCAAGTGACCTCCCTGCTCTAACAGTCATTGTATTCTGGAAATCGTGCTCTTCTGCCACATTCTTTCCACTTTGCATCCTTTGTCTGCACTTTGGACACTTTCTAATATGTGAGTGGACCAGTTGCATGATGCACCTCAGCACAGAACAAACTGCGGCCACTTCTTTGCCTGTTATATCAGATAGTTGTTGTTATTTTCTTCTAAATCACTGTCTGGAAAGAAAGGAAGAAAAACGCTATTTGGGGACCTGGAATATCCTGTAGGTCATGATGCTTAAGCACAGCACTGCAGCTTTTGCAGTCAATCACAATTGCACATTGTAACAGAGAAAATGACGGCAGAATCTCGCAGAATCCTCCAATGCCTGGGTATTCCCTCCATGGGAAATGAGCCATGGAACACCCTGACACACACCAGCTTGGATAAATACTGTGTTTTGGGATCATTTGGACAACCACAAGGATTTTCAGCTTCCAGATGTGGGATGTAATAGTAACAGAGAAGACATTTATGTATAAAATTTACAAGCATGCTGTAGGTTATTCATCTCCTGCTTCCCTCCCTAACCCTACGAGGTTCAAAAGGCTGATGTACATTTTACATCCTTTCATCATTCATGAGGTAAGAGCATAGAAAATATCAGTATTCTCAGGTCTAGGACTTGTATGACATTGCAGACCCCAGCACCGTTCCCAGGGTTCACAACAAGTTCAGATTTCCAACCTTTGAAGAGATTAGGCTCATGGTATTGTAGAAGACTGGTTATTTGACATTTATGCTTGAGTGACAGAAACACACATTTAAGGGTTTGCTTAAAACAAAGAGAAAAAAACAAATTTTCTGACGGAATACAAAGTGCACCTGTGACCTTGACCTCAAAAAACCCCTCCCAAGCTCATTAAACATCCACTTATTCAGTGTTTGACAAAGTATTTTACTTAGACCTACACCATTCCCAACGTTTATACATTATATACACAGCACACAACTATGATTATAAATCACGTCTAGATGCAACAGCTAAAGATCTTACTAGCCCTCTGTTATTCTGAGAAAAGAGGAGGAAGAAAGGAAATCTTGGTCAGTGAGTTCACCTGTGGCCTGACAAATTACCTCATCCATTGCCACTAATATGGGCTTACCAAGCTGAATTAATTTCTTTGCCACCATGATCTTTTTTCTAGCCCAGAGATCAAGGTCATGCTACACCCACAGAACATCAACCAGATGTGCATTACTCTTCACAAGACGTCCTAATTCTTATTCTTGAGGCAGTAGCCACTAGTGGCCTATTAACTATTATATATTATAAAATCTTTCATATATTTCTGTCATTTACAGCTCCTACAAACTGCCCTTGCCCAATGTAGTAATACATAGGGCTTAGAAAACTGACCTCTGAAGAATATTAAATAGCTGTGTGGCAGCTAAAAAGCAATTATCTCTGCGACTATTTAGATATACCTAAGTAATTTTTAGCATTTATAGTGTTGGTAATGATCCCTCTTGGTGCTTTGATATACGAAATCATGGCTAATCTATGCCCACTGCTTTGTGTTACAAATGCAAATGTGTTTGCATTGATATAAATACTAGACAAAATTAAATTAATGCCTTATTATTTTCAAGCTTATACATGCAAAGCTACTTGGAGCTGTCACTTTCTTTTCTATGATCTAATTACAAAGCCTAGAGGGATACAGAGAGGAAACCAAGTATTTGAGAAATGGGATATGCATGCTCCAAAGGTAGTCAAGAGCAAGACCACCAAGTTTAAAACAGCAAGTTTTAACATCAGCAGAATGTGTAGAAATGATAATAAATACCTAACTACAAATGAAAAGAGGCATCCCAGGAGAGCAGTGCAACTGCCACGTGGCTGAACCTGTGTGGGAAATAGCTATTTTATGCATTGTTAGGAGAATGAGTAAGAAAGCAAATCCGTGTGCCAAGCCTGCGCTCCCTTGGTTGCCCCACGGCCAGCAGGACCCAGCTTTGCGGCCACACTGGCAGAAGTGAGATGAGTCCTATTTCTAACAAAACCACCTGTCCTTAATGGGAACAGGCAATTTCTGAGACATTTTACTCCAAGTTAGTGATTCTCCTGTTCTGCAAAGATTTTTAAGCATGCCTGGAGACAAATTCCATCCAAGTAAAAAAGATAATCTCAGGTGGTTTGAAGGAGATTGGGGGAAATAGGAATAATGATGTTTTATATGATCAGCTAGAGCAGCATTTAAAGAAAGTAGTATCATGGAAAAAGAAGTAGTTAACTTACAAAATTTTACCTGGGGTAAAAATGGTCCATTATGCAGTAATCATGTAGTCTGATTCCTCCCAGCAAGGCCTAGATCAAGGCCTAAAACTTCCCTAAACTTAGATAAAAATGAGATTAAATTGTTCAGGGTTCGGCATTTCAGTACACAACAGAATAATTTTTACCAAAGTTGCCACACAAATATTTAAACTACCTGTACAATGTAAAGAGCTATGCATGATTTAAATGTCTTCCAAACTTTAGAAATTAGCACTGCAACTTCGCAGCTCCTAAGCAAGTTACTTCTACAATAATAGAAATTTAAAACTCTGTGGAAGGATATGTTCGAAATTGCCTGTTCAAAGAAATTTATGATTTTATTATAGCTGCATATTGACTATTCCTACAATAACCTGAAGGCAGAACCAAACAGTTTATTTATTCAAACTGCAAATGAAATCGGGCACGAAAAGTAATTAGCAAGCAACAAAAAATAATGGAAAAGCACCATAAAAGCAGTTTTGAATTTATGTGGGTTGTCAGATAGTTAGAAAAATAACAGCTTAAATTTAAAAAGATCAACTTTTTTTTTTTTTTCCTTTTACACACAGCAAACCGTATATAGAGATTAACCATGAAGCCAGTTTTGAAAAAGCCCAGAAATCGCAGTGTACTCTGCACACTGCCCAGCCACTGCTGCTTAGGAGTGGAAATGTTACCTCAAGACCCAGAGGCGCTCCTGCTGGCATCCCTGGGCAACAGATTAAAACAACACAAATAATATCCTGTCTAAAACACATGACTTTTCCAAAATACAGATTCTGTGGAGGGTTCTTCCCAGTATTTAATTTAATGTTAACAGGCTACATTTCTTGTCTGTGAAAATGAAAACTTCTTGGAACAATGAATTTTTCCATAGGCCAGAGGTCTGCTCCATTTTCCTGCAGCCCTGCACAGCTGACCCTCAGCCCTGCCGCAGTTTGGGCACGGTCATGCTGCAGAAACAGCAAGTTCAGTTCATCCCCTTCGACTTCTTAAACTTCAAGTTCCACTTTGCTACCAAACCTCCTTGCAATCCAAGGAAGGACTTCAATCTCCGGGACAGACAACAGTTCCTCAAACTTCTAAACCAAGTTTAAGTCAGAAGTTAGCTATTTTGTGGGAAAATCTGAGTGTCACTTCATGTAGTAATGGTGCTTGTACCCATTTAATCCATTCTTTCTACTCCCAATCCTCTGCCTCAACTGTTCAGTCCCTTTCATTCCAGTTCTGAACCTGTCTGTTGCAGCCTTGGTTTGAATTCTCTCCCAGCTGGGGACGCCACAGATGTGAGGCTGCTGGACGTGGGAAAACGAGACCCAGAAACTCAGGCCAGCCCAAACAGCTCAAGGGGCCCTGCTGTGCCAGGACAGAAAAAAAAAAAAAAAAGACACTCTGCTTTAACAGGACTCTCTCTCTCATTTCCCCCAGCCTTAGCAAGGAATTCAGATATGGTTTTACCCATGCTTCCCTCTATCCCCCAACTACAATGCTATCGTTGAAAATATTTTCCTACTGCTTAATGCAACTATGAATTTCATACTCAAGGTAAAAGCAGCAAGAAACCGCCTGATTATCACTTTGGTAGTTCCTTTTTTGCATGGTCACTTTGCACTCTGTGTGGAAAGAGAGCAAATGATGGCTATTACTATTTTAAGGAATAAGCCCCCAGTGAGGACATAATCACAATTTCAAAAATAGAATGGTGAATTCTTATGCTTATATTGGATATTTGTATTCCTTTTAACTGAACGGTGTCTTACACCATATTTTACTAGCCAGGCATATAATTTGTTTCTTATTTAAATGTGAAGCAGAATGTTCCTGAATAATATAAAATCCAAACTACATCCCTCACCATGCAGCTATGGATTGTAAAGTTAGACTTTTCAATAAGTGTTAGGATTTCACTGAAAACCATTGTAGGCTTTTGTCTTTGATTTTTGTAAAATATGATCTAGCAATCAGATGTGAATCAATGTTCAAATTCTTGAAAATCTGTAATCATGAGAATTTGAAATGAGAATGAAAAGAAAGCAAGAAAGAAAGGATGAAAAAATTATTGCTTCTCATATTTTGTATTATATCAGTAGTTGCAGTTCAGTGACCAGTCATTTGTCTGAAACAAGTATCTAAGATCCTCTCTCCTATAAAAAGAGGGGTGATGAATTGAACTAAATATTTGAGTTTTCAAGAGGCTTCTAAAACAATTTAAGGAATTTAAAAAAAAAAAAAAACCCACATTAAAAAGAAATTTAAAAGGCACCAAACCCCAAAAGAAACACAATATACAGAAAATAGCAATATTCTTTCTGAACAGAAAAATATCAGCTGATCCTTTAATATTTTATAGTCTCACATTTCCTTCTCCTCTGAAAAACAGAGACAGAAAAAAGAACTTTAACTGGCAACAACAATAAAGTGAATAATCCTTACACAGACAAACTCTACTGAAAAGCAGAGATTATAGAAGTATTTTAGCTCAGGCCAAGACTGCACTTCTGAAAAGGATTCCTTAGTTATCCTCACATCATACAGCTGCTTTTGCATCACAGAGTGAGCTTAGAGGAAATAGAAATTAAATATATTCTCCTTCCACTTGAAGCTTAACCAGATGTGCTCCAGGGAACAATTCGCTCAGAACAGACGACACTGGGGAGTCTGAAGTGTCTCCCATGGAGCCGGTACAGTGTGGCCACCGCCTTCACCACACAGGTACTGCTCCAAATTCCTTACACATGTAGATGAAATCAGCAGTATTTTTGCTTCCAACATGCACAAATTGGGAATTTCCTTCCCATGCAATATGAGATAGCAGCATGTATTTGTGTTACAAATGCAAATGGGTTTGCATTGATATAAATACTAGACAAAATTAAATTAATGCCTTGTTATTTTCAAGCTTATACATGTACAGAATTGTACAAAATTTCTATCTGATATATTCTATTTCTTCTCAAATACTTTTGTGCAGACTTTCTCAATCTGTGGCAAAGGCAGAATCAAAATGGTGTACATTGGGTACTCATGGTTAGTTAATTTGGTTATCTAGGTATTTAATCTAAAATAATCTTACTTTAATCCCCCAGTGTATACATTCTAAGGCGAAAGAAGCAGCAAAGGAATTTAAAGTCTCTAACTTTTTGGATGATCTAAATTTCCATTATTTAAATTCACAAACAGATGAAGGTTAGTTGCATTTAAGTCCACAATTAAGTTCTTTACTTGAAAGGAGTCTGAGAATAATTTTTGTGTATTATCTCCTGGTTTCTCTCATGCACTGCACTTTATCTCAATTAGTTTAAGGCTATAATACCTCTGACAGACTACCATTCTTTTACATCTACTGTACAGAAATTAATTTAAAGCACAAATATTATCAAGTTTCATATGTGAAGCTCTAGCAAAGACAAGTTTATCACACAAGAATCCAGCTCCAAAATCTCTGTACTCAAAGTATTTCACAAGATATTAAAATCCATGGACTTAAAACGTATTTCCAATCACAACAGTGTGTGCAGGCTTATGGCAGATGGGAACAGGTGACTGGGCTCAGGCTCTGTGTGTTTGTCTCTTCCCCAGCTCCTCCCGAAAGGCAAAACCTGCTTGTTTATTTTTGTCCTCTGCAGGAAAGCTCACAGGTCCTGGCCCTGACAGTTTACCTACCAAGTGAAATCCATCTCCTGCTAAAATTCTTATTGACCCCAATACAGCCATGATTTCACCCAGTGACTTCACCACAACATCTCCACAAGCAGGCCTGGAAAATGACCTTACGCTGATACTGCAGCTCCTTTGATGTCAGCAGTCAAAACTCTGCTGCTTTTCTCAAACACTCCCAAAATCAAGGAGACATTAGGTAGTGTATATTGAGATATATCTGGATATCTCTGGATACAAGTTTCAGAACATCCACAGCCCCAACACAGCAACTTTACACACAGGAATGATTTCTAAATGACAGACCTTAATCAAGAATAATACCCAAGCTCAAGAATAATACCCAAGCTCAGGCATGAATAGGAGACAGGTAGCAGGTTACACTCTAATTAAATAGATGGAGTCAAATACTTAAAATTAATTAATATGTTAAACCCTTGGGTTTATCTCCAGACAGAGATTCTGTAAGACAATCAGTAGATACATAAATTATCTTTCAAGAGAACAACATCAGCGTTTACCAGTTCATTTGTTTTGCAATATTACTTCCAGAAATAACCTCCACATATGTATTGGCCCACATTACATTGATTTGTAATTAAAAGATGATTATTAAGATGATTATTAAGGTTACAGTGTTAAACCATTAGAAACCAGACACATGCAGTCCCAGTTCCCCCTAAGCACTGACTCCCAGTCTTCCTCTCTTCTTCCCCTCCCCTCCCCATTCCCAGCCCTGCTCTGTCTGTCCACCACCACAATGCAATCAGCACCCCGGGCAGATGGAAACCCAGCCCCTCCCACAGCTCCCCTTCTCCCAGACACCATGGCCTGACTCCTCAGCAGCGCAGCAATGCAAGCTCTTGATCTGATTTCCAAAAGCTGGCATCAACACCATGTGATACTGAGGAAAATAAATCCCTGCGCTCACAGATTTGGAGCTCAGACCCCACAGAGTCCTCCACAAGCAGGAGGTCTCATGGCAAGGACTCTCCTGGCTCAGGCTGAAAATCTGATGCCCAATGCAAAACAATATTCACAGAACTCGATTTTTAAATCTGATTATTCTTCCTAGTCTTGTAGGTACTCCGACATTTTCAAACATTCAAAACTTGTCTAAGTTCAGATGCTCTTTCCAGAAATGGTGAAAGAAATGTATCCCTGGCATATGGCATGAATTTTAAGACTCCCTACACAAGCAATCTAGGACTCCTCAAGGAATATATCATCAAAACACTTTAATATGTTTAATGCTACCGAGTTACCTAACAGGTTCCTTAGAAAAGAATACTGCTGTCTCGATGATTCATGTCAACACAAATAAAAACAGCTTGGGATGCTGAAATATCTCAAATAATGGCTCTGGTTCTGACACCTGAAGAAGACACAAAACTGCCACCCTACATGTAGTGCACTTAGGGAGTATTCTTCTTAAATTATATGACTTGTGATCTCTGTTTTCCATTTCCACAGAACCTCAGTGAAAATATTCTCAGTATGCAATATTACCAGCACACTGAAATCAGAGTAACAGAAGGTCACTAACAAAAGTTAGCAACAGAAACAAATACCTGCCACAGAGAAACTCATGCAAACATGCAATGGGATGCAGCAAATGCACCCTCTTCAAAAGGAACACAAGAAAATTAACCACCTTTTCTGCTTAATTCTCCTGAGTTCAGCTGGGGACAAATATATGCATCAGAATAAATTTAATCACTTCTAGGTTTTTCTGTTATAAACAGGGAAGAAAATAGTCAGCAGAGGAATGAGATCAATAGTGCTGGGGATATCTTCTGGTCAAGAACTAAATGTTAAAGGTCCCTGATATATATTTTGGTACTGTTTAGCTACATGAGCAATTAATATTCAGTAAGGAATAAAGGGTTCCCATAACTTTCTGCTGAGAGGATTAAGATTGCATTCACCAAGATCAACTCATGGTTTATCTGGGGTCACCCAGTAATTTTACTATGAGTGCATTATTGCTTTCTCCAAAATAATTCCAGAAGGTTTCAAATCCTTACCATGAACCAGAGAGGACCTACACCATTGTTTTCCTTTTCCAGTCCAAAGAAGCACAGCTAATAATCCATAATTGCTTGATACATGTCATTCTGCAGTGTTATAAAGCAGCTGGTGTTTGTCAAGGATGTCTCAAAGGGTAAATGATTATTTATTTCAAAGTTCAAAGGGTAAAAGAAATTTAGCTGGCATTATAGAGATGCTCTGGCTGAAGAACTAACAGCAAACATATCAGGCAGCTTTTCCCAGTCCATGGTAAAGGGTTAATTTTCACTGCCCTTTGCATGGCCAGTGAGAGGCATTTCCTGCCACTTTTCTGTTAGGTACAGCCTTTAAATTACAGCTCTTCCAGTGAGGTTGTTACAAAGGCCTGGAAAGTCATTAGCCAATTCCTGAAGTGCTAAATCCAGAGACAGGCACAATCCCAGGGCATGCCTGGCAGTAAAGCAATTAATAGTCAAACCAACACAAAATTATTTCAGAATGACAGTGATTTAAAGAAACTAGCTTCAGATTGGTTTCTTTTTAATCCTGTATATAAGCTTGTATAGTTTTGCTGACACAAAGGTTTCAAAACAAGGTTCAAGACAGAAATTAAGTTCAGAAATATTTAAAATGAAAAAAAAAAAAAAGCCCAAGGAAAACAAAAACAAAACAAAAAACCTCCTGCAGGCTGATTTCGGAGAAATCTCTAACATCTGTACTCCAATTTAGGATTTTGAATCAGGCTGATAAAAACATTAAGAAGTCTCTAACTGGTTATAATGAATGCAATCAAGCCCTCTCAAGAGAATTATATTTCTGAATAAATGCCAATTATGTGATTAGAACTTCCTTATTTAACATCACTGTCATCACTTTATTCTGAACAAAAGTAAGTTTTCTTCTTTTTTTTTTTTTAATGCAACTGCTAGACATCCTGTATATACAATATGCCATTAGGAAATTAAAGATCACATAATTGCCTCAGGATAAGATGCTTAAATTATGACTATTCATTTTGCTTCAAAAATCTCTATCTATTTGAGCAGTATTTTAAACATATTTTAATGTGCAATCTCAGCAGAGTATGGTTTACAAATATAGTATTGTATGTTTTGTTAGAAAATGTGAAAATGCTTCGGTTTCTTGTCACTGAGCTTGTGTATCTTTTGAACTTGTGTTGTCTCCAGTCACTCAATGTATCCCAACACAGAGGCTGAAGGGTTTCTTTTGGTGGGTTGGCAACCAGAGTTCTCAGGCAGAAAACACTGATATTTCTGACTACAGGAAGGTATCACAGGTTTAAGCCCATAATGCACCTGAATGGGCAGGATTTTGGAGTTTTCCTGCTGAGCTTTTCTCTTGCATAACCCCAAAATGCATTGCAAAACAGAATACTCCCCTAGCAAACAAAACGGTGGGACTCCAATCTATTCTATTCTATTCTATTCTATTCTATTCTATTCTATTCTATTCTATTCTATTCTATTCTATTCTATTCTATTCTATTCTATCCTATCCTATTCTATTCTATTCTATCCTATCCTATCCTATCCTATCCTATCCTATCCTATCCTATCCTATCCTATCCTATCCTATCCCCTATCCTATCCTATCTTTCTTATTTACATTAGTGGAAAATACTCCTCAAGAAATCTGTCAGCATTTTTTTCCAGATCCTCATTTGAATGAAAGACTCAGTCAAAAAAGAAACAGAATGATTAGGTAGAAATGATTTGTCTAAAAGCAGAGGGGGTAAAACTAACATCTGCACTTCCCATCAATGAATAACAAAATTCCTTTATTAGCAAAAAAGAGAAAAGCAGGTCTGTAAATTAAATAGGAGCAGCAACCTGAAGCAGTCTAGACAGCAATGACCCACGGGTCAACAAATGACAAGTATTTTAAGCAGGAATGTTTGTTAAATTCAAAGTATTTCAATTTTACTTCACTTCTAAGTAAAAACGGTAATAGATACATATCCTTTCACGTCACATAAGCAGCAAAGACCTCTTACTTTTATTCAAACAGAGGAGCCATATGCTCAGGTCTCAGCCATCCTCTGTCTGGAAAGGTCAGAAGCAGTGTATCAGTATCTAGAGAGCCAGAACTGAGGAAAATTTTAGATTCAAGACCAGAAATTTTGCATTACTTCATGTTTGACAAGCTCCTGCAGCAAAACCTACCTGTGCCAAATTGAACAAAATAATCTTGATGCTGCAGCGAGTCCTTACCTGTGGGAGTCATTGTGGGAAAACACAATTTCAAGTAATGTGATATTGCTCATGCAAGCTGAGACACAAATATCAAAACTGCTTCTCCAAATAACATACAATGGGGACTTCAAGGTTTGTAGGTTTTTTGCAGGAATCTTGTGTTATGATTATTATCTCATCCAAGCTGGCAGACTAACAACAACAGAGCATAAACAACAATATTATGCCATGTGAGCAGTGAGTGAATGACAGTATAAAATAGCATTTCCCCTTAAAATAGATCTCCACAGCTAGTTCTCTGCTGTACAAACAAAAACAGGATGAAATTAAGCAAACAACTCTACCATTTGTCATGACTGACAGCAGTAAGGGTGTGATTCAAATTTCAGGTATCCTGGAGAATGCTTAAAAAAATGTACACATTAAATGACTACTTATTTTTAAAAATACTTACCTAAAGTGCTCCTAAGATTAAATCAACCTATGGAAAATTGAGACAAAAAAAACTTAAGTATATACTTGTTGAAGTAAATTAAGAGCAACATATTTTGCTCTTTTTCCCATAACCCCTTCTAAAATACCACCCTCATTATGCTTTGTTTTTGTTGTAGCTCTTCTGGGACCAAGTGACGCTCAGTTCTTAGAACACACATCTCTGAAAACACTCAAGATATTTACCTTTACTGAGATTTTGTCCTGCCAACTGCAGAAGTGCTCCACATTCCTGTGAGTACACTTGGTGGGACTAATTCCACATTGAACCCCCATTCAACAGGAAGAAATGCACTCAAATATGCAGAGACATCTTGTTTTATATCACTGCAATAAAGAGAAATAATCAGCACAATCATTTCTTTTGGAAGAAAGAATGCTTAACTCACTGTAATTGGGATGAAATTCACTTTCAAGGACATGACAAAGTAGGAATAAGTAAACAGGACAGAGGAAACAACTTCCAATTCATATGCCATATGGACCCTTGTAGGCTAAGAACGAATTCTATTTCCAAGGTGTCGTAACATTTATTAAAAACCTCTCTCTTCTTATTTCTTTATGGGTTTATTATAAGTTCTTAGTTTGATATGATATATCAGAGAGCAGGAGATAATCAGGAATAATAACTTCATTTCCAGATTCTACAGGAGACATTCTAGCATGCACTTATAATAACTGTCTGACACACCAAAACACAGAGAAATAGACTGATTCTTCTGCTTGCCTTTGGTCATTTCACCTGGTCAGGATTATCATGTCACAGGACAGGGCTGGCACTCACTGGTTACTCAGTCACAACTAAGCCCCCCATATACTTAGTGAAAACATGGAAGTGAAGTGTAAAACACAACTCTAATTATTAGTGTTTAACTCTCGAGGAGGCAAGAAAAAAGCCTTTCACAAAAACACATTTATGGATGTTAAAGTGTTTATACAGTTAGGATATTTTTTTTTCCTCAAAAAACACAGCATATCTGTATTAAAAAGACTCAGCTGGAAGCTATTAAAATAGTCAAGTTTCAAGGTATGAAAATAGTGACACATGAAACAATGAGAAAGTCTCCAAAGTTGAATGAATTTTCAAAGAGCAAAAAAAGGAAAGTCGTTAAGATAGAATTAAAATCAGTGGAAAAAGAATAGCTTGAATAAAACAGATTTAATCATAAGGCTGATTGAGATGTCTGTGAGAGTTGATAATGGGTAGCAATAAGATTTATAAGTAAATTAGGTATAATAAAAAGGTGTTAATTTTTAATGAGATGAGCTCTCATTAGAGACTAAAAAGAAATCTAGACTTTTAAAGTTTTACATTTCATTTATGATGGTATCAGAATTTGGTCTGAACCTGTGACACTTCTCCAAGGCTTTTTTGTGATTTCAAGGAGGTTTGCTGGCCATGAAAGTTTGTAAAGCAGTCATTCCTTATTGGTTTCTGCTTATCACTGATGGTTTCACAAATATAATTTTATTTCCTAAAGATCATGTAAATATTTATTTCCATATACCTGGACCATAAATCCTTTCTTAGCTGTACAGCGCTGCTGTTATATTGCTGACCCAGAACCACAAAGGAAAAGTTAGCATTTTTTAAAGAAAATGGTGAGGGGACAAAAAGCCAGTGCCCACAGGTCCATGCCTGAAAAACACCTATTTCAGGAAGAGATTCAGTGCTGGGAACTGCAAATCCTTCCAAAAGGACTGGAAATTAATCCATAATCTGATTCCGTAGGACAGGAGAGCATCCTGTCACAGACGGTGTTTTGCAGGACACTAAAAAGTGATGCATGATCTCTCACAGAGCTGGAAGCTGCCACTTCCAATATTCAAGCCCAGCGCCAGTGGCAGAGGCAGTGCTCGGACCTGCCCGAGGAGTTTGGGTATCTCTGCTGGGATCCCCACCCTGCAGCAAACGGGAGCACAGACACGAGGGAGCCGCTACAGCTAAAGAAGTTAATATTGACCTGAGCTCCAGCACTCAACACTGAGCTCTTCCTGTTCCCAACCTGCCTTTTTTAAATATCGTACTTCAGTTCTTCATGTACACAAAAGCAGAAGTTATCAGAGAGATCAGTACTCGCAGCAGTGCTGAACACTTCATGCCTTTAGAATCCACTTGCTGTTCATCTCCTCACTTGGGGCAGAAAACTTGCAAGAGCTTTCTTCCCGTTATTCCTTTAGCAAAGAATACTGCAGGATGGGGGAAAAACCAACAAACCAAACCCATTAAAATCACATTCTGAAGAGAGATGAAAATGGGATTTACAGTGTAAGCAATTAATATACATGTTAAATCTGAGAGAAAAAGAAGATCTATTCATTAACTTGGGCCTATTCCTACAGCATCTGCAGTAGTTATGGATATGGCTTGGAAGTCAAAGTGTACCAATGAGAATATCAATAGATCTCAGCGCATTGAACTGGAGTATGCATCACTTTATTGTCCCACAGGATAAAATATCTTGTCAGCACCAAAACACAGAAAAAATGTACAGACCTGTGTTGTAAAACACTTGATTACTCTTGGTGAGAAACAACCTTCACCATTCAAGGCAGATTTAAACCCCAGCTTTGCTGATTCTCTTTTACTGTGTTCTGCTCTTATGACACACATCAGCTTTTTCTCACAGTTTTTCAATGCCGTTTCCTTACCTGTGACAGAGCAAATATCAGTGTCTGTTCTGGTGCCAAACCAAGGAGTTCCCTCAAAAACCCGACAGCTATGGAGATTATTAATAACCCATTAGCCTAAAATGTTAGCACAGTTGTTTTATAGGATTAGCCAGTGTTACTCAGCATTAGCGATCTTACATCAAAGACCACTACAGCCATACATCAGATCAAGCTCCATGCAAATCTGAGTGCAGGCTGAAGATACTGTGCAGATACTGAGGCATATTTCACACACAGGCACTGGGTATCCCCCTAAGCATGAGGCCAGCTGGGTACAAGGGAAGCACGGGTCACGAAGTGGAAACACTGAGACATCAGTGGGTATATTTAAACTCCTCACATTTGCAATATGCCTGCCTCACTTAACATAACACTAGCCACAGGTATATCACATTATCTAGTGGCCTCTCCTTTGGGGAGGAAATACTGATTATAATCTTCCATAAACACAGGATGAAGCGTTAATATATTTTGAGTTATATTTTTTTCATATTTATCAATAAGTCATAACATAAATGCTGAACAGGAAAATTATATTCTCAAAATCATCCAAAGTACAATAAACACAATTTTGAGAAGCAAAAGTCAGGCTAGAAAAGAATTCATGGGCTAATTTCATTTTCTGAATAAAACTGGAGAGGGTAAATTTGTGATACTAGAACTAAGCCATCTGACTGTCATTCTCTGTGAAGAGCTATGAAGTGAACAAACACTGCACAGCAAAGGTGACCTTTATTGCAGCCCCTCAAACTGTCATCCCACAAGAGGACCCGATCACAGAGCAAAATCTTAGTAATGCAAAGTATGGCTTCTCTATTTCCCCTTGTTCTTCTATAGTAAATACTATTGGCTTCCATATATTAATCTTATTGATTTTTTAATGATATGCACAGAAAAAGTGATTCCCAAATGTTCACTCTGTCACTGTGACTAATCATCTTCTCTCCTGTCTAGATTTTACACCTTGAGGAAACAGTAGCGTCAATGATATTTTCCATTAATGTGTCCTGCAGATGTCAAGAGGTAAGCATTAACAGCCAGATAAACCTTATAAAGAGCAGGATGCTGTTTAAATACTAAATAAAACCAATAATCAATAGAGAAGCTAGAGGCAGAGTATAAATTTGCCTATTTAAAGTAATTCCCTTCAGCCATATAAAATGCAGTGCTTACTAGTCTCATTTTCCTCTTAAGTTCTTGAGTGAAAACTCTCAATCTTCCTTCTTATTGCTTCCTTCTAATGGGTCGTTTTAATGTTCATACAAATATAGCTGTAACACTAAATTCAGTAAGAAATACTGCACACTTTCACAATATGAACAAATGTGGCTTTTTTGAACACTATTTACTAAAAAGTTACCTGAAATGAAATTTGAAGCATGGTATAGAAAGCTGTCTGAAACGTTGTTTCCAGTTTATTGGATTATTCTCAGTTTTATCTAGGATAATTCAAACAAAGTGATTTCTGAGTTCTTTATAGTAATCTCACAACGTTGTCAGAAGATGGGAGATGGGACAACAAAGCATCTGTGGTTTTAAGAAAAAAAAAAGTAAGAAAGAGAAAGTAAAAATTATGGGCCAGACAGTTAAATTCAGTACCACAAAATTTCTGCAATAATTTATCCAGCTCCTTGTAACCATCCAGAAGTAGTACAGGAAAAACTGCAGACTGTATAGATATGTCAGCACCAAATTTTCTTTTTCAATAGGCTACAGGATCTTCTGTGTTTAAGAGATTGGAAATGAACCCTGTTGCATGCTGATTTTAGGAAAATTAAGATAACATCTCACTTGACATTCTCATCAGCACTTGATGCACTGGCCAGGCAAAAAGAAAAAAAAAAAACCAGCTGCAAAACCTGGCTGAAAAACCACAGCCCAATCCTAGTTTTTCATAGTTGCCAAAAGCAAAGGAGACTTACCTGGCAGAAACCTTCCTGGGTTTGGATCTGTCCAGAATTTTCATTAAGACTACTAACGACTTAGCTAGTAAGTGTGTATTTCCCAGAGCTGAGGATGGCATGAGCTTGAGAACCATGGCAGAATTTCAAATTATCTTTTTTAACTGAGGGTTTGCATAAATGAAGGAAAAAAAATAGGATAAGTAAAATTTGATACGTGAGTAGAAACATAAGCTACACAAAAGGAAAAAAAAAAAGGCACTTCATAGGAGTTCTTAAAGTATCTGTAAGAGGAAATAATGATGGTAATGGTGAGCACTCACTTCCAAAATTCAGCCTGCTTTTAATATATGATAGCTAAACATATGCTGCAATCTAGTCGAGGGGTAAGGAGTACTGCATGTAAATAAAAAAAATAGAGCAAAAAGCCCTTTAATATTTTCATAAGTGATAATTTGATAGCTTCTGGATTAAATTATTCACAACTCTCTAATTAAAAAAAAAATAAAATAAAAAAAGAAGGCATTCTTCTGTTCATTGTCAGCAGTCTCTCATTGCCAAATTAAAAGCTTGTTCATATAGGAGTTACTTTGATCTCCAGTGGCACCCAAACTGCAATGAGAAACATTCATCAGACTTCAAAGATAAAATTACAAATGTACATAAAATACAGAAAAAAGTATCCGAACACAGAGATGTGTTACTAATATCACTTATAGAGAGAAAATGTGTATATTTTCCAGCAGAATGCTGACAGCATTTAAAGAACAGCAATCATATTCATGCCAGAAATAACCACTAAAGAAAAAAACAAAGAGAAAAAAGGCATGAAAAGAATGAGAATATTGTATTCACTCTGCAGAACTTTCACCAGCTGGGACAAGGATATCACCCCTCTGACCCTGCTGGGTATGTGGTATGTTCTGCTTTGCCTGCACCATTTATGAGAAACACCTTCAGCAGAGATACTTAGAAACTAAATGAATATTCTATTTCTAAATATCAGAGATATTTAGGAACTCTGATGAACTAAAACTCTTTAATGCAAATGATAACAAGAAAGTAATCAACTTCATTCTCTAAAGTCTTTAAATTTTAACTTATTTGCAGAGCTGCTTAAAGTATAGCATGGAACTGGACTGGCCCATGTGGAGTTCCTGAAAGTGCTGTGACTTCAGTACTCCTATAGTCCTTATTTTTGCAGCTTCCATCAATTTATCATTAATGAAACACAGTCTCTGACCAAATTTAACTCCAGGACTAGATGGGGCTGAAATCTGGAGCCATGGAATTCTGTTCATGCCAACATCAACAACATACTTTCTCCAGCACACAAAGAGAAGAGCAGATCTGCAGCAACACAGGACCTCCTTTTCAGAATGTCGTGTGATCCTTTCCATGAAGATTTCAGTGACGGATTTTTAGCCTTGGCCACCACTTAGCAGAGTAGGCGTCCATGTCCCACAAATGAGGGTACCAAAAGTGGTTTGTGTCCAGTATACAAAACATCGCTTCAAAAAGAAGGGCCACTGGAGGAAAATGTGTTGCAAGAAAAAAGTTATCTACTGCTTCTTCATGTTATTGAAGTTGTAAAATATTTAACATTATTCCCCTGATTTGGAGCAAAACAATTCATCTGGCAGTCAACAGGAAAAGCAAAAGTTTTCAGTAGAGTTCTGTCCTCAACTCTTTGAAATATACTAGATTTCACTCTATGATAAAGTGGTGAATACTCCATGAATTATGGAAGGATATAAGTTTTTTCATACTTGTTCCTACAGTTTTTAGTCTCTTATGATCTACCTAGGTGTCAAACCCTACATATGGACATTGTGGGCTCATATTGGAAGTCTAAAAAAATATTTTCAGAGCAGCTACCCTATATAAGAGAAAAAGGATGAGAGTGAAAAGGCACCTGTGAGAAAAGATAAAATACAAAATCAGTGTATAGTCAATTAATGCACATGAGAAAACAAAACCAAACCCAGAAAAATGAAAAATAATTCAGGCAAGGGACACACAAGATATTAAGAACAAAAAGCTAAATCTCAGCTTTACTGAAGTAATTCAGAGTTTTGTCATACACCTTATGGTTTCTAAGGTTATTTGAAAGCCCAGTTAAATACAAAAGCTAATTTTTGCTCCTCTCTCAATTTAAATCCCTTTTCTGGGGAGCTACTGGTTTTAAGGAAGACCTGGACCCTAACTGGATTCTCACATGGAGATTTAACTGCAAATCACTTATTAATGTTGTTCCATTGCCAGTGTAGCTACTTACTGGGAATATTCTATCACACTTTAATGAATCAAATGGGTCACGCATTTATGTTTGTGCTCTCAGCTCTAATTGAACTAAATAAGTAATGATAATAATAATTATACAAATGGCATTATATGAATTTAAGGCTGGTGTAATTGTTTATCACTTAATCCAGCTTTGCTGTGCACAGTCTCAAGACCACATTGAGTGTAGATGTCTAAACTAATGCAGCTGTGGTTTCTTTCTAAAGACAGAAACCCATCAGCAACCGAAATCCCTCATGAAAGATGTTTTGGTTCAAGAGAAACAATCGTACACTGGGAAAAGAACCCACTTGGGTCTGATGGTAGGAGTGTCATATAAAGGCTCTGGAACACCATTCTTGTTAATTGTCAGGGTTGTCAGATCATCCACAGTCCACAAATAATTAATATTTCTTCAAATTATTTTCCTGGGGTTATTACCTTATGAACTACACCATGGTTAGGTTTACAAAAGAGAATTTGTCACAAGAAATTGAGAAGCTAAAGACAAAAAGGAATCTATTCCTGAGTATATGTGGGACTGAACAGAGACCTTTTAGCCCTGCTTAAAAAGCTTAAAGAAACCATTTTTACAGGTCCCGTAAGTTTTTTTCCTTTATCTCAGAGTAGATTTTCCTGTGATTTTAATTGGTTTGTTAACATGTGTTCACTCATTAACTGGTTCACCAAGGTTAACTAAAGACTAATGTCTTATTTAAAAATATTCTGTCATTACCCTGCACCCACATACTGCAGCTCAAGAGCAACAGAAGGTGTTTGGCTTCCTGCAGTGTTATTTAAAGACTTATAGAAATAGACATAATTTTAACCTACGTCTTTATTCACTATTTTAATGTGGGCTTACCGCCTTTTTTTTTAGAATGTATTGGAATTAAATAACTTATCCACGTAAAATAAAGATTATTGCCAGATTTATTTAGATGCAACAAATCTGAGCTTTTCTTGTTTTCATTTTGAGAACAATAACATGAGAAATTTTAAGTCTTAGTTTTAAAAAAAAAAATAAGTCCACATAGCTGCATATCTAAAAAGCTTTATCTCATAAGAAAAATGTCAGTCAAAGAATCACAGGGGAATAGGATCCCCATTAAGCTTATTTGGTTAAGTCATATTTCCAATTTTTTTGACTTTTTAATATTACTTTTTTCTTTCCCTTTTTTTTTTTTTAAATAATTTTGTAACATTGAATTAGAATAGCCAGTCTAACATACTGCTTGTAACCACAGAAAAAGCTACAAAACTTTCCAATGATCTTTTCTCCTTACAGTTCTAGATAGATAATTACAGTTCTAGATTTAGATCTCTTCATGCAATAATTTTTCATTCCAGTCTCAATAACAATGAGTAATAGAAATTCATAAGGACTGGAATATACAGAGTCTTACAGATAGTGAATCAATTTCCAATTTATGGTTTACTTTGACATAGGCAAATCAAAAGGCAGGAGACATTCACAGGAAAGCAATTAACAATGCTACATCAGTAAAAAATATCTTCTGTGCTATAAACAATCTGTATCAGGGAAAAATTACACCAAATGTTTTTGTAAGTATTCTGCTAAGGGAATTTTTAAAAAAGGGGTTGTGGAAGGCAGGACATGGAGTTTCATAGCTCCACAAAATATCCTCTGGTAGACACTACCAACAGGCAGGTAAAACCACCTGAAAGCACAGGAGTGCAACACACACTGAAAGGTAAAGAGACAGGAAAAAAAAACAGTTCATTCATAGTATTTAGGAACTGCAGTGTACCAGCAGCTTTTAAAAAAAAAAAAATTCCAAGAGCTACACTTTCCACAACTCCTGCACATGTTCCTGTACCAAGAGCATCAGATCTCCAAGGATCAGAAGGGGAACTGCTCCGGCTGTGGAGCGATGGGCAGGAGGTGCTCAGCTCCTTACGGACCAAGCACGACGTCCCTTTCAAAGGCTGTACAATGCCAGCACTGCTGCAAAGATCCCTGCTGCAAACACCCGGGTCTCTCATGCACCATCTCTTCTAGCGTGCAATAAAACACAGTAAGGCATCCTGTGTGCCCTGGAACTATTGTCACACTGAAATACGCTGAACATCCAGGACACACTCTCTCCTGGGGAGGGGAGCATAGGGCTTCTTTTCTGAAAAGAAATGGATATTCCTTTTTGCTCCACAATTCATATCTCCTTAGTAAATAGTTTGGAAAACTGACTAGCTGAGCATTAAAAAAAGGGTTTCATGTGTTTCTAAAGCTATAACTTAATCTGAAAAGAGCATTTTTCTAAATATACAAAGGAAGCCATGTGAAAGTAGGACATGACTGGTTTATGCATCAAAATGAATGATAATAGTATCAGTGTGCAACAGTTCTTCACTGTTTCAGATGCTGTATTTTTACTTCATTGCTTTGGCATGCTTTTTTACCATGTGAGACAAATGTAAGATTGTTTCCCTGATGGTCACAATTGCACACAGACTCCAAACAACAGCCACTGACATTCTATAACCACAGTGTGGACAGATGTGGAGAGTGTGTACTGACTGTACATGAACTGTAACTGGAAAATCCTTTACTAGTGCCCCTGGCTGAAATTCAGACCTGACCAGTAACAATTTATGCCCAATTTTCATTTTTATAAAATAATCACATGCACTGCAGGACATCACGTACTCGAACCTTATGAAATGATCAGGCTTATAAAATTACACAAGGATGAAGAGGGGTGGTTTGTCATTGTTTTTGTTAAGAGTGAATAATACATTCCAAAAGCAATGAAAGGTCAATAATTGCAGTAATTTATTGGTGGAGGCGTTTTGGTTAGTCAGTTGGTTGGCTCTTTCAGGGGGTTTATTGTTTGGGGTTTTTTTAGAATTTCCAGTGTCCTGTTAAATCTTCAATCTGTTGAATAAAGGATAAACAACAGAGACTCTGAAAGCAGACTGTGTCTGCTGATTCACTAGGTTTAGAAATCACAGGAAATTGTGTTTATCTCTTACCTATAAGCCATTATTCCTGATGTCTAAACTATTTGCTGGGAGTACAAGACTAACATGTGTATCTGTCAACAAAATGGGTCACCTCTATACTCCTCTATATTTTCTTTAGTTGAAATCAATACAGAAGAAATCAGAAGCATCAGACACTGGAGGGCAGGAATGACGAAGTGCTTAACATTTCTTCCTGATGTCTGTATCACAAGACACATGGCTGGTTCCCAACTATTTTATCAGTTGTCACATTTCACCTGTTTGTGCATCCTCTGGCCCTTCTAGTTCTTTTGTACGCTAAGACATTTTTGTCTTTGTCACAAGGTTACAAGCAATAATGCTGAAACGTATTATTAATTTGATTTTTTCATGCTTTGCATAAAATTAATATGCAAAACACAGCTTCAGATTACATCTCCCTCAGTATCACACATAGAGAAATAACAGTGCAGGGAAAAAGCAAATATGTAAACAATGCAGTGTTAATCCTATTGTGACTAATGTGCACTGTTTTCATTGACACATAAATGAGGGATGGGTTATAATTACTTCTCTGTAAAAATACTCATTATAAATAATTTATATTTTTGTGTAATTTAGAAGAGATTGCTTCATGACCTAGAATGAAAGCCAGCATCAGCATCATATCACATAGGGTGGAGTAAAATATAAATCAGTATTAATGCAAAGTAGACACAGCAGCACCAAATCACAGACACAGTAAAGGAGACAAATTTTCACCCTTTCAGAATGTGCCTCCTGAGTAGGTCTTGACTGCAAGATCATCAGCTCCAGATATATAACCTGAAAGTATTACTCACTGGCAGTGATGTCACTAGAGGTGATTAACCTGGTAACTGATTATGACACCTAGTAAGGCACAGAGGCAGACTTCAAATTTACTAGGTTACTAAAATAGAATATTTATGGGAGCTCTTCAGAAATCCAGCAGAAAACTTCTCGTATCAGGATGCCTTATTAAAATGAGAACAATACCACATATACAGACAGCCTGTTCTGGCTTATTATGAATTTTGTCCTGGGTTTTTCCCATAGGAGAAAACCCACATGGAAGTACCAGGACAGCCCTGGCAGAGAGCCAAGTTCATATTATATCCAAATTATATATATTTAGGTATATCAAATATATATTAAAACATATAGTCTGAATTAATATATATTCAGGATTGAAATCTTAGTAATTCCAAAATTTGGACCTGGATTTCAAACTAGTTCAAATATCAGAGGGATTGAGATATATGCATTTTTATTTGGACTCATCTCCGTGCATGCTGGAAACACTCTTACATTGCCTGGAGAGGTTGTGGATATCCATCCCTGGCAGTGTTCCAGGCCAGGCTGGATGAGGCTCTGCTAAGCCTGGTCTAGAGAAAAGTGTCCCTGTCCCCGTCCCTGGCACAGGGACTGCAACCAGATCATGGTTAAGGTCCATTCCAACCCAAACCATTCTATGGTCCAACTCTATGCACACGTTTCTCCAGCTAATTACCACAGGGACAGTATCTACAGCATCCATCAGAACCACTCAAAATATTACTGCAGTGTCTGCTCATTGAAGACAGAAATGAAGAAGCACTGTGTAAGCTCACTGCTTTAGCAATTTCTGTGTCTACACAGGGCTGTGGAGCACAGAAGAGCATTGCTGGGCTACCCTGAACTTTTAAGAAAACATATGCAAACTCTGTCAAAATTGCATTTAACTGTTTGAATCTTTGTTCCTAGTACCTCAATATCTGTCTGAATCAAAAATATCCATGACAAAGCCTTCATTGCCCTGAACCAGATCTCAATTTTGGTAGCAATTTCATATGGAAAGGGAAACAATTCCTTCAGCAGATCCATGTTGGTACTGCTCATCACCAGTTACCAGGAGATCCAAGAAGAAAACACAGAGAGCACCAAGGGAGAGTACTTAATTGCTTAAAAACTTGTTTAGCCTATTGGGATTTTTTACACTGAATTACAGAATTCCCAACTGCTCAGATATATTGAAAATCCTTAAGAGGGTTCAGAACTAAGAACTTACATGACTTTAACAGCTCAGTTTAAGCACTAGAAACCTCCACACACTGAACCTTCCCCCCCATGACTAGAAACATATCGCAGTGCACTTTTCATCTGACAAGAAAAGTGGCTAAAATATCTCGAAAAGATGCAGATGTCAAACATTAATCATAACCAATGCACACTGCTATGGCCCAGTAACTGTAGGTACTTAATTTCAACAAAGTCACAATACTCTCTCAACCTTTTCTACGCGGCTGTGTAAACATGACAGCAACTTTAAATCTTGTTGACGGTGACTTCCCTACCTGTCAGCAGGCAGGCAGCTGCAGTTCCAACAGTGCTGCACACAAAAGCATTTTTGAATTCCCACCCTGAGCTCTGAGCTCAACAGTGTACTTTGGGACATGGTTGAATGCTAAGTCAAAAATGTCCCTGCTTTACAAGCAATTAAACAACTAAAAACAATGTCTATGAAGCAGGGAACAAAGGTTAATTAGAAAGGAAAATCAACCACAATTTGTAACAGGACAGAAAACTTTTTCAAAGATAATTAATCAAACTTGTAAAACCATAAATATAAGGAAATTGTATCTTCAGCAGTATACCTAGAATCTCATAATAATTAGGAATATGATAGACAGATAAGTACTCTTACCTATATTACACCTACCTGCCGACATACATAGAAGTTATCTAAAACCCCCATTAATAAGTGAACTGGAACTCAACCGTGATTTCCACTGCCTTTACTGCACAGATTCATATGAGAAGTCTAAGTAGAGTCAAAGAGTAGAAATAAATTCATTAGGTATCCTACAAAATTCTGTTGCTTGATTATTTTCTTTAATAATATATCTTAGATTGTTTCTCTGAGTATGTGTATTTTTTATTTAGTAACATTCTGCTGATTCAAGCAGCTCCAAACAGGAACACGTACAATAATGGGTTCAAACAGAATGACTTGAAGGACTTCTGGATTGTCTGTGGGCAGAAAATGATTATCTGATAAAAGATTTCAGGAGAAATGTCAGATAAAGAGGATAAGTCTCTTAAGCTGGTCTAAACAACATATTTAAGCCTGCATTCTCTGTATATTTTTGTGTTTTGGTTTTTAATGTTTATCCATGTGAACAGCATGAAAGATCAAACTGAAGTTGTAGTAGGGCTGTTTGTCTCTAACATCTCAACTCCGCTGTATTTTAAGTCATCTATCCCTAGAGCAATTTTAGTCACCAAAAGCATCCATGCCTGCTTTCTGGTTTAGAGAATTTTTGTTGAAAATAACTGGCATATTTCTAATTATTTTCCAATCCTCTGGAGAGAATCCCCATATTGTAACTGCAGCCCAACATTACAGTGTGCAGTTTCTTGAACGAAATAAAGAAAAAGTTAGCAATTTGCTCAGTAGAACCTGATTGCTTTCCCTTTCTCATTTACAGTTTGTTAAATGAGAAGCAGCATAAAACAAATAAATGAAGCAGGTGCATGTCAGGTTCTGGTTTGGAAGAGAGCCAGCTGATCAACTCCACCAAGGTTTTATTATCTAACCAGAAACATTGTGTTGGTGCTCAGATTTTTCCCTCAAGAATAACCTCTGCCAACTGGAAACAGCTCAATCAACAAAATGCTGTAACTCTTGAAGATTCAGGTAAATGCTTTTTAGCAATCATTGTGCCCAACAGGCTCTTATCTCTCTGTGTATGCATATAGACACACATGCAGGCTAGTCTGAAAATAAATTCCAAATTTTATGTCAAAAACCCACAAAAATAACAGCAGGCCATCAAAAAGAGAGACCATGTTTTTCCACGGACTTTGCGATAAACATTAAAACAATGATTGAACAGAAAATCTCATATTTGGTAATTTGGAGGGCATATTTTCCAGCTGGAGAGCTTCCTTTGGAGCCTAGTAAACAGCTGGAGGGGATGGAGAGAATATTTAGTAATAACGTCCATTTGGCCTTTCTTCTGCTTTCATCAAACTTTTAAATGGTTTGTGGTGGAAAAGCCGGATTGTAGCATCTTGTATTGGTGCCCAGTGCATATAATTTGCAAGAATATCAGACGGAGTGGTGTGCCATGCCATGAATGTTAACATTTGTAACTGAAGCTTTAATGCTGCCCTGAGTTCTTGTTAAATATGTGTTGCAGCATTGTTGAAGCCTACACTCGCACTAAATTTCAGCCCCTGGGCACTGTTTCTAGCCCTCTCCCCAGCTTACATGGGAAGATGTAAATCCTGCAGCTAACACAGATGCTCAAGAATTTGCTGTCCTAATAGGAACTGCAGATTTATATAGGAGCATATTTTTAAAGCATCAGAATCGCTGCTTTCAGGAGTATCTAAATCAGTTCAAATGCTAAGGTATTTCTTCCACTCTGCATTATAAAACATTTCAACTTGTTTATTGCTCCTCCCAAGAATAGTACTCATAGCATGGGAGCACCTAATAGTGTGCTTTCCCTTGGGGAAATGTTCTGTGAACTGTGTTTAAACATATTTACTTTGCATACTTTTTAATATATATATCACTAAGGGGAAAATTTACAGAAGCTTGTTTATGGTAGAAGTCTAAATTGAATTGTTGTTCAGCAAGGTACGTGTACTTTTGCAAACTGCACGTCAAATTTAATAGCAGAACCCATGTATTTTTGTTATTGCAAAACAGTATATATAAAAGAAATCTATAACTTTTCAGAGAAAAAAAAAAAAAGGTTAGTCCTGACTGTTTTTTTAATATATGGGTAACACTTATGGAAAATAATGGAAAAAAATAGTTGGAAGAGACTTGAAGCAGTCCTCCTCTCTCACACCCCTACCACAACAAAGGTTTAAAAATATCTAACTTATATTTGGCAGCTGGTTGTACATCCTGCTCACAAAATCCCTTCGTGATGGGGATTTCATTGTATTCTATGAAACTTATATGAGAGAATATCTCCCACTGTCCTTACTTTGGGAAGGTTTTATTAAGGCTTTATATAAACCTCACTTTCTGCAACACAAGCTCAACTGTCCTTGGAGGGTGGGGGAGCTTTCTTGCATTTTTCTTCAGTTTTCTTTAAATCATTTGAAGACCTACCATGTCTCAAGTCCTGTCCTCTCTGTTCTTAATACCAACAATAACCTGCTATTCCTTTTTCACAAGTTAACATTTGCTACACTTTGGATTCTTCCTTCTCTGCGTCACTCGATCCTCCCTGGTTTGTCCTTACATTTCTTGAAGTTTATGTCAAAAAATGGCAAGAAGACTCCAGCAGAGGTTTTATTAACTCTGAGTGGAGCAGAAGGATTATTTCCTATTTCTGACTGTACTCACAGCTTTCACATCCCAGAATGAGGCCTGCCTGCCTGTTTCCACAATAGAAGAACAACACTGATTCTTGCTCAGTTTATGATTTGCAAGTCATAAACCTGGGACCAAAACACTGCTATCTACTGGGTCAGTGGATAACTGTTACACATAAATGTCCTTCCTTAAGACTATTACTTTGAACTCTCCTTAATCAACTACAGCTTTTCATCTTAGACCAATTTTTCCATTTTGAATTGCAATTCTATCCTACAAAGTGCATGAATCCCCTCCCAGCTTGGTACCATCTGGAAATTTAGTAAACAACCCTCTATACCTTGAAAGCCATCCATAAAAACTACTTACAATATCTGTGTGATAACAATCCTTTTTCTTTTTCTGTCTATATCTATCTAGTTATCCATCCTTTTTTTTTCCTGAAGACAGACTACATTTGGAAGGGAGAGTTCTGATCAAATTCAGTCAGGTTAAACAAGAAGAAACTGCACCGTTTCAGTAAAAACACCTCACTTTCAGGGGCAGGGGGAATTAATAAATATCAAGAGACAAATTCATATTAAGCACTCTGTTTGTGTGATGATGTTTCAGTGTTTTCTTACTGGTGCAACAGCTACATGAGAAGAAATGTGAAGAGATGGCAAATCACACAGTGCTGTGTTTGCAAATACCATGACAGGGCTATGCAAGATATAGTTCAGGCTTTACTCACCCATTACAGAATGACCTCCAATTTTTATTATGTGAACTGCCTTCGACACAGGATTAATTCCAAATCCAAACTATAACCACAGATCAGGGAATTAACCAGTAGAGGAGCTCCTTTATGTATCATGATCTGATTTCTCAATGTAATTAACTAGTACTGTTCGTTATTAAGAAAAATTTAAATTATTCAGGCATTTAAAAAAGTCATCGATATGCTACTTTGATTAAAATTTTTAATAAGTTGCTAACATTCTTAGAGGCCTGGAAATGAATAAAGGACTATCTGTATATGATAATAATTCTTAAACAAGGAAATCCTCCTGTAAGGAGCTCTTCAGAGATATATTCTGAAAAAAGTGCACAATCTTACTGGTAGCATATGGGATGAAATGAAATTAAATGAAATAAGAACATAAGACCAGCTGTGCTGGGTAAGAACAAAGCTCTGTATAGCCTGCATTCTTTCTCTGACAGTGGCCAGAAGTAGGTTATCAAGAAAGGCAACTGTGTAGTGATATTTCATTCAAATTCTCTTATCCTTTAGCAATACAGTTTTCAGAAAGTTCTTGAGGCACAGGTTGTGTTTTCCTCAGTGGATTTGTCTTCCGTGAATTTGACTGGTCACTCTCTTTTTCTGCATACTCTGACTCTAAAGCAATAAAATAATAAGCCCACACCTTCAGGTATTCTGTCTTTCATTCCAATTATAACTCACGTTGAACGATTTCCCGTATCCTTTGGAGCCCAATCTGTTCCAGTCACAAGAATGGAAAGATGGCAAAACCAAAAAAGCAAATGAATTACACTCCCAGAAAAATCTTTGCCTCATTTTTACTCCACCTCTGTCAAGAAACACAATTTAAAAAATCTGACAGTTTAAGTCACAAAGGTTTTTAGAAAGACAAAATTAATGTGTTTTATAGCCGATAGAAAGCAAGCTCGCTCCTTGGGCCGAGCCCTTTTCTGAGGATGCATGAAGGGGCCAGCTGCATATTTTGCCCCACTGAGTTCTGATTGTTTACCCTGTAGGAAAGAAATATAGAGCATTGCATTTGGGTAATGGCAGAATGAGTCATCTGATCCATCACCTTTTCCATGGGAATGGTCTGTATCCTACACTGTGGCTTCCTGTGCTTTGCACTCCAGTCTTAACTGATGACAGAACTGAAACGCCCACAGTGACAGAACGTTCCCTGCTCCAGCAGAACCAAGGTTTTCTTGTTTTGCAGGATTCCAGTTTCATGTTTCTGTACTGATGGTCCTCCCTGCCCACTATGCCACAGCTCTACCCACAGTCTGCATAAAGGCAAGAGTCGCTGTCAGAAATGTCAGTGACTGTGCTGTACCAAAGACATCCCTCAGATGGGGAGATTTGTTCATGCCATTTACTGTGGGATGGGGGAAGAATCCCTATCATTTTCTCACTTTCTAAAGTGCTAAATTAATAAGAAGAGAAATTGTTACAGAGACAATCTCCTGAGGTGTCCCTCTGAAAATTGTCTGAGAAAATGAGTCCCAGTGGCCTGAACTGCTGAAGCAGCATGAGGCCTTGAGCAGCTGCCACTTCTCTGTCACGTCATTTGATGGCTGGCAGCCTTTTTTAAAAATGCAAGAAATGCAGTCAACACCCACTGCTAAAATTTTAAAGCTACTGCTGAAAATAATGCTTTCACAAGGAGACAGTGCTGTAACACCTCTACAGAAATGGTATCTGCCCCGCATCAGCTCACTCCTCTACACTGTTTGAAAGGAACTTGCTCACCTAAACTTTCTGCACTTGAAATCAAGCAAGATGCTTTCACTTTAAGATGAAACCTAATTCAAAAAAAGGATGGCACAAATTGTACCTTCAGCTAGGGTTGCAATGCATGGATGTAGCTTTGTTCAAAAGTCATCTGAATATCCCTTCAAAAAGAAGGGAGAGTCACACTGTAACAAGTGTATGACTCAAAGTGAACTTCACCTGGTGTACCCTTAGCAGAAGAGCGTGATGAACGAGTGAGCTCAACAGGGCAGGTAGGAAAGATCTGTAACCAAGGATAACCTCAGTGTGGGACTCAGATTTCCCTAGGACAATCTGGGTATTCATTCAGGGCTGTAGCCACACTCATCTTCCTCTAAGCAGAGGGAAAGAAAATCTCTACCATACCTTCCCCAGATTTATTACAAAATTACTTAAAAACTTCACTTTCTAGATCAGGATAGATCATTGCTAAGAGGCTTTCTGAAACTAAACTTCTCAAACTGTTGGAAAGCAAAATCCTACTGAGAAATAATTTTCTTCAGCTTAAAAACAAATTCACAGTTTTGGAACAGAAGAACACTGTGGTGTGGACTCAAAGAGCAAGCCACGTGTTTCTGGTGTGACCCCTGGCATGCCAGGCAGAGGAAAAGCAATTTAGAATTCATGACTTGCCTAAAATCTACGGGATCAAGGATTCATCTGCAAGAAAAGTTATTACAGTTTGGCTTAAGGGTACACAAATTTTGCTTACACAAAAATTTGAAAGATCAAAGGGATGAGTAGCAAAAATTATTTTAAAAAAAGGTAATCTCTAATTACCTATTACAAAAGCACAGTAATGATAAAAGTGCCTTTTTCAAAGACATTTTCCTTCAGTATTCTGGTGAACAGTTTCCTCAGTGTGAATCTGATTCAGGACATGAATATGTTGTTTGCAATCTTTGTAATGATCTACTGGCTGCCATCCTTAGTCTGCCTTTCAGAGGTACTCCAAGCTCAGTTTTTATACAACTGCAACTTCCTCTGCTCTGGGATAGAATCTACCAGCTGGTGGACAATCAAACACAATTTATGCCCTTCTTCATCCTTCATAGACCATCACCGAGGTTTAAGACACTAACGGAGAGAACCTTTCTGTAAGGAAATCAAGCCAGTCATGACTCCCACAGTAAGTCACAGAGCATAAACAGGATTCAGTCTTGAGAAGTTTGCCTGGTTTTGAGATGTCAGATGGAATTCTGAACTTCCTCCTTCCAGCCCTACCATTCACCCTGCCTTCCACCCCAGGAAAACACAATAAGCTGTGATTTGCAGTTGCTCCACGTGGCCCATGCCACAATGCCTTTGCCATTTGAAACACGAAATTGTGTAAGGGCACTGGTTCCGTGCAGTCTCTGAAAGGACACATCCGTCTGCTGAATCCAACCCACAGTTTTCTGTGTGAAGAAAAGCAAAAGTCACAGACATCGCTGCTGCGCCTCTCTTTTCTATTTATGGCACTGACAATGTGACATTATCTATTTTGCATAATCAAACACTCCATGCTTGAGTGGCCCCATTGTAACAAAAAAAAAAAAAAAAAAACCAAAAAAAAAAAAAACCGACCAACCAAAAAAACCCAACAAAAAAAAGATCTGGGCTTATGAAGATAGTGGTTTGTTAAGTAACCTGCTTAGCTGTGGTTCATTTTAAGACACATTAAAGCACCTAGAAAGGGGTGCTTTTCAAAATACAGCTTATTCCCACAGTGCATGCATAATGCATGGCTTCATTTGGGATTTTATCCCCAGAGTGGGTTAAGCCAAGAAATGTAGAAAGGCAACTCAGAGACATGCATTTAACAGGTAGCAAAAATTGCAGTAAAGGGAAGAAAAGCCTCTTTATAGAGATTACAAGAAAATCTATTGCTCAGGAAACAAACAAATTTCTGAAGATAAGGATGACTATTATGATGATCAAGGGAGAAGAGCTTGACAATAAACCTAACTGGCAAACAGGACAAACACACTGGTCACCTCACAAAAAATTCAGAAGATGTTTCTAAGCTTTACAATCACAATGAAGCAGATCAGCAATGGGACGATATTCTGAAAAAGGGCTGCCTACTGTTCCTGTTGCAAAGCACATGCATTAACCAGCGCATCCACAGAGAGTGACACAAGTGTGTTTCTGAGGGATTTGTATTTACAGAGATACTTTTATCTGGGAAGCATTTACACTTAAAAACTGCGAGCACCATAAATGTAAGAACTTGGCCAATTTACAGGACTGGTTTAATCCATGAGCAAAGAAATAGCAAACATTGCTACTCCTTTAGTAGGACCAAAAGCAAGACAAATTGAAAGAAACCAGGTGGTTGACTGAGAGGAAGGCAAGGAAATAATGTACTTTTTGTATTAGAGGCACACATCCCTATCCTAAAAATGAAAATCTGATACGTTTTGAACATCAAACTGAGATCTCCTGAGTCACTTCTGTCCCAGTTTCTTGCAGATACTACATTGTACAAGGCATTTAAGAAGCTTCTGTAAACTTCTGCTAAAACCACATGCTCTGCGACATTTGTTTAGATAGTTTTTAAGTTATAATTTCTAAGTTACATAACTCCTGCCTCGTGCAATCTTGAGAATGAGAGATGTTAATTGCATGGAATGAGATGAGCAGTGCAGCTATTTTTAAAATTACTTTCCAGAGGTTTGGCTGTGGCACTGAAAATTGCTTGTTGATAAAAGAACTGGATAAATATATTTACAAAGACATTATCATGATTCCTGAATGCATTGAAAACTTGCCTTCTGAAGCAATGAAGTCTTTTAACTACTGAGACTAAAACAAACCAGACCCCTCCTCAAAAAAATTACAATAATGTCAAAAGCTTAGAGAAGCAAATTAGAAGCTCATGATTAGCTGCACATAAGAATTTGCAAGAATTTGCTTAGCCTATTCAAGTGACACCATCTTCTAGCATAGAAATATTAGGCAAGAACATCTGTTTTGCAAACATAAGCTAAGTCTTTCTAAAATGAACTTGCTATAAACAACATACACCAGAGTAGAGTTAGAACATACAGAAACACACTGCTTCTAGATTCCATATAGCTCTAAGGACAAAATACACGATCTGCTGTAAAGTGAACAACCATATTCCATCTATCCATACTGACTCTGCTTTTCTATGATGAAAACTCAACTGCATTTTATAAAATGAGCCACAACAGCTCTGGAGCTGTTCCTCCTGTACCAGTTTTGTTAACAGGAGGCTGGACAGAAAAGCAGAAAGCAAGGGACAGGTACCAGACTTGTGTTAGGAGATGTGTTCCTCTCTGAGAACAAACCCTCTTTCCTTCTCCACCCTCTCTTTTGGTCAGTTTAGAAATGTCTGTCTGCTGCCAACCGCCTGCACGTGCTCCAAGTACCTCTTTCCAGACTCTTGGTGCAGTACAGTTCTGCCAACACAAAGGATGCATAAAAACAAACAAAAATAGGCTCCTGAAACTGTAAGAATAATATAAACCAGTGACTTTTCAAATAGCACTATCTAGGCTTCTTTTTGTTTCTAAGCATGAAGAAAAACTTCTGATTTCTGAATATACAGAGAATTCTTGGTCTTTTCTAGACAATGTTTTTACACATAAATGCGTTCATATGGCACCAGAAACCTGAAGTATTTTTACAATTATGTTTTATCACTCAAAACCACCTAAATTCACCAATACTGAGAACTGTGAATTTTCCAACACTTCCATGTTTGAAAGTTTGGTTAAAAATCCTGTCCCTCCTGAAGGCAAAGAAAGTTCAGGTGATCCAACCACTACTTAGTTTACCCAATGGGGGAAAAAAACTCCAATGAACAAAACCCTTTGTTTTGTTATTTCTAGTAATACAATTTAAAAAGAGAAGTTGAGAGGATGAGATCTGCCACTTCTATAGCTCTCATCTGAGTAGCTCAGCATTTTAACTCTGCTATAAAAACTCCTGCAAAACAAATCAGTCTTGGCATAAATTTGTTAAATTTTATTAAACTGAACTCTATAAACACATCTAGACTTTTTTAACTAATAAAACAAAGCACAAAATAATTCTGTAATTCCATCTTAATTTCCTTTCAAATACCAATAAAAGGGCAATTAAAGAAGACTTCTATGAACAGCAAACAGCAGGAAATTAAAACATATATAAAGGCAAAATTGCTTTAAAAGATGAAAACCAAAGTAGTGCAGTCTCCTGGGTAGGAAAAACTTCTGTTTTTTGCAAGTAACTACTGAAAATTTAGGTATTGAAAGTTCTAACCAATGAAAGCCTAAAATTACTACAAAGAAGGGAAAAATAAAGCAAGCTACCATCAAAGAAGGCCACGTGAATTATTAAAAATGAAATTCCACATCACTGCTGTAAAACATGACTAGATCTGATGATTTAGAATAATCCACAGTTTATTATAGAAAACGGCTTTTAATGGACCATTAGTAGACAACTAGCATTCAAAGGTTAATAAATAGTTCTGCATATGAGGAGAGACAGATATGTGAATGTTGTGACATAATATTTAAACACTAAGTGCCAAAGACAGGAAGCCAATCTGAAGATCCAATGCATAATCTAGAAAGTATTTAAGCATACAACAGAGATTTATAATCTGTTGTACAACTGAGCAGTACTCATTCTTTCCTTTAAAATCTAAGAACTAAAAAGCACTGTATTAATTGTGTTTTATTAGACCAAGAAGCCTCGGAAGGCTGCAAGACTGGATGCAGCTGGTGAATGTTTCCACTAGAACTGAAGTAATTTTTACTAAAATCGTACACAAAAATAGAAAAAATAAAACACAAAACAAAATAAAAACAAGCCAAAAACCCAAACAAAAAAACTTCTGCAAACAAAAAACCAAATCAGACAAAACAAAATATAGCAAAATAAAACCCAAAACCCCAATCCAACCACTATTAAAAACATTTGGGATCATCTACACTTCCGGCCTTTTCAGACTTGGTACAGCTGCACCTTTTTGTGTCCCTGTGCACAAAGGGGACACAAAGCACCAATGTTCCCCTCCTAAGTTTGTGAACACAAAGCCCTGCAGGTCCAAATGGGCTGGAGCTGGTGGAAAGCAGGGACCCGAGCTGGCAGTGCCCCTGGTGGCACCTGGGGCTGTGAGGCAGCGACTGCTCCCAGGCACGGAGCAGAGGATGCTCCGGCAGGCGTTTGGGAGCAGAGCTGCAGGGCCAGGCTGTGCAGGGATCAGCGGAGTCAGGATTTGCTTTATCCGGGCATTAATCAGCACCCAGCAGCAAACCTTTGCTCTGCCCTTCATCCCAACAAGGAAAGGCCCAGGAAAGGCTGCTCTTCCTTACACCATCTTGGACCTCCTGCTGATGTGTCCCAGCAAAAGCCACAGAGGAAGATCAGGCTGCCCTGTGATCTCCATGGTGATAGCTGTGCTTCATAAATAGGTTTATACACAATCAATATAAAGATGTGCAAATCCTCACTGGAGCTTTCCCCCAGCTATACAGGGTCTGAACTTTAAAAACATCAATTAAATCAGAAAAATGATATAAGCTTCATATGACCTGCTTCTCCACTGGCTTTAACTTTGAAAATAATTTATGTCTGCCCCAAATGGGTTCAGAGCACTACCATCCTCGTGGGGTAATGATTTATGAAGTGTTAGCACACAGGTGAATTTGTGTAGTGCAAGAACTTGCAGATTCAAACCCTTTGTTTCCCTCTGTTGCTATTTAATTATGAGTGAAGTGGAAGCAAAGAGTTTAAATAAACCCAGTCAAGTATACACTGCCAAAGAAACACTAGGGGATTCTACAACTTAGTACAACTTTCCATGTAGTTAGACTTTATTGCTTTTTAAATTTGGGTACAGCCCAAATCACGCAACTTTCGCCACACTTGTTTCACTCTCTTCTTTTCTCTATCAGATTGTTCTCTATTTATTTCACAACTCTACTTCTCCCCCTCCCTCGGAATGAATTTCTCACTAACATATTTCTCAAGACAGGCTCTAAGACAGGCTCTAAACAATCTAAGGGGTTTAGTCTCCCTCAGTAAAAAATTCTGCCCTTCCTCAGATTTCAACCTTCAATGGAAACCACAGGTGAGAAGAGCATTCAGTAAGGAATCAAGAAGCCGAACAGTCTGAACACAACTTTTGCCTTGTCTAGCTCCTGTTGGTCTCCAAATGAATAAAACTGCTGCCTTATCCCATTGAAATAATGGGACATGCACCACTTCTCTGCTAGGCTAATAGGCAAATTTTACAGTCATTTGTCTTATAACTAACCAATAATAGATATCTCAAACTTCCAGTCAGATTTTCATATATTTCAAAATAATCCATTGTGAAAACCTGAAAGAATGATCAGTTTTCAAATTTAAAAAAAAAAAAAAAAAAAAAAATTGAACATGACAAACATAATGGGCAGTGTCATTTCATGCTTTATTCCTGCAAGCTAAAGGGTTTGCATTTTAGATGATCTGTCTTTAAAATGTTAGGGTGAAAAATAAACCTAAATTTCATTTTCTTTAAAAGGAATAAATTAATTGTTACCATCAGTACACAAAATCATATCAATGAATCAATCTAAATTCTCTATTCCATTGCATTATCTAGGATATAAAACTGTTTTCATGTTACCCTATAATTTTATATTCCAACAAATGTTATTTGGGAACTAAGATTGAAAGATGAAGCATGGAAGAAAATGACATTTTGTGTACCATCTAATTACCAATTATCTGCCAGTGGAACTAATCAAATTGTATAAATTTAGACTGCAGATTCATCAACCAATTACCTTAGAGAACATGTTATACCCCTCATCAGTGATTCAACCAACAGTCCAAGTATTAAACAACTTACTATGGATATTATAGGGATCTGTTTTGTTCAGAGAAACACATCCCCAAGCACAGTAATTAAAAGCTGCTGCAAGTTACAATATTGCTAAAATACTACCACTGATGTAAATGTATTTTAAAAGTGTCTAAAATTAATTCAAGCTTGTTATTTAAGTTGCAAAGAAAAGGAGTGATTTACTATACTGGATTAAAGCAAATTGAAATTGATGTACTATATTCTACAAAATCACACCTTCCATAACCTCTGCTTTTTACACAGTCAATAAAATGATGAAATACAGGTAGCAACAGGCTTCTATTCATGTGTTAATTTAGGTGCTTCATTTAGATTTAGAAGAAACTGTTTGGAAACACAGTATGTCAGCTCTTACCTGTAAATTATTTTTCTTTACATATGAGAATTATCAATGACGTATAACTATCTTCATACCCCCAAAATTTTACTTGAATAAACTGCAGACACTAATTTGAAAACACACCAGCTGCTGGTGAATGTCTTTCAGGGTATATTTCAAAAGAAGAAAGAGAGTAGTATGTTTTTTTTCTTTTCATCAAAACACTCAAGTACATAAATATACACTGGTTAAAAGCACAAGGACACCGACTCCTGCTAATGCAGTCCGAGCTTTCTGTTATTTTGCCTGAGCATTCTTCTGGAATTAATTTCTAATTATGTTTACAGTACCATCCCCAACTTTGCTAGGAATTACTATTTCCACATTAACTAAAGTATTAATGCCCTCTTGAGTCTCAAACAAACATCTGGAAATCCGGCTCCAAAAAATAAACTTTTAGGTCATACTTCTATCTCTGCACAAGTGATAGGGATAATTCAAACATTTCTTATTTGATGGGACACAAAGTATAATATTAAAAAAACATAGTGGCTCATGTTCAGACTTTATTTGATTTATGTTTAAAAAACTCCAGGTGTTTCCCAGTTGCTGCCATGGATTTCTGCAGGCTGCTGTGCAGTGTGGGAGGAAAGAAAATCCCACATGGTCAGGGTGCAGCTCAGGACTTTCCCCAGGCAGGACAATCCTACCTTGCCCTTGAACCTCATCTACAGGGCCAGGACTATCAACAGTGAGAGATGAAAATTACTGAGACCCATTTTAGAGGCAAGAGAAAGGACAGAGAACAACCACTGAGCACACACAAAATGTACCACACGTGTAACAAAGCAGGTCCAAGGTGAAGCTGCAGCCCCATGAAGAACGAGGTACAGAAATTCAAAAAACACAGAAATGACCAAACCTTTGGGGAGGAGCACGAACATCAGTGTGACTGTCCCTGCAAAGGGGAGGAAGAAGCCTCCATGAGCACTGTGTAATTCCCTGCAGGACCCCCAGAGCTGCTGCCAACGCACTGCGATCCTCAGGCGGCCTCTGCACCTGGAAGAGCAGCAGCAGGTTGAGCAAAACACCAAACAGGAGAAAGGTTCAACAGTCAAGAGTTCTTTTCATCTTGGAAGCAGCTAAACTATCTAACTAACAGAATGCTGGAAATAGGAGTATCCTTGTAACCAACCTAGTAATCACTGTTGGATTTTGATCCTACTCCTAATTAAGCTAACAATAAATTCTGGGCTTTGTATACCCACTCCATCCCCCTTTTTTGCACAAAACGAGACTTTGAGCATAGGAATATGTAGATGTAAAGAAGATATTTGTCCTGTCCCATTTTCATGAACTAAATTTCAATATGCTGCATATAAATAAGTCCATATGTTCCCAGAATCCATTTGGAAATCCCTGCTTCCTCAGAGTGCTCATTATACCCAGACAGACTGCTTCCTACAAGCATCCTAATCAGGCAGTGGTTATTCAGCTCCCTGATGCCTCCCAAAATACCACTCCTATTTCCAGTAGACAAGCTAAACTATAGCAAAGTTAGGTCTAATTTTCCTAAATATAGGGATACAATCAAGGAATTAGATTTCTAAATATTTGTTTTACTTTCAGTGGAAAAGCTCACTTCTTTAAATATAAATTTTCTCTCTTCCCATCAGAAAAATGTGCATTGTTTCTGGTAATGAGCAGTGGTAGGTGTACCTACTCAGCATATAATATTGGCCCCCATGGCCTCAGACTGAAGGCTGCACCTGTGTTTTCCACAGAGCTGATTTAGAGAACGTTTGGTGCCACTAAGAAATCAGATGAAATTAACTCCTACTGTCATTCTTTTCACCCAAAACAAGAATTGAGCTCCGAGTCCTGCTTTCTGAATGGGAATGGCATGCACGTTAAAACTCAGCTCTGGGAATTCCTTTTCTGTTATTACATGAACATAATATCTCCACATCTCTCTTCAGACAATATTGTCAGTAATACTTTGTCTAGCTATAATTTTCCCTTTGGGAGCCAAGTACACAAAAACGACAGTTTTACAATTTAATTAAAGGCAACAATGAAAAAAATATAATAATAAAGTGAGCATAACATTTCATGAGAGTCAGGTACAAAGGAAGAGATTGTTGAGTGTCTCATTGATAAAGCGCTGAAACCATTTTAGATTTTACAAATGAGAGCAGCAGTCCCAGGAGTTCATGCTGGAATTTCATGCTGAAATGTTAAAGGACCCAGCTTGCAGGGTACCTTTACAGCCCCAGACTGTATTTAGAGAGAGGAAAAGGAGACAAACATAACGATTTTACATCTAAAAAGAGTATGAGGATGCATCCAATTTGTAGACAACTATTAGAGATATGACAGATTATATATATAGGAGAAATTACTCAATAACATCTGTCTGCTGAGAGTTTCTGACTTTTAACTGCAATGTCAGCCAGAAAACAAGATTTTAAGGGAAGGTGCTTGGTCTTTAATGCATGTATTCTATCTTTACAGCCTTGTTGCAGTTAAAGTATATTATATACAGTACTGTACACATTTAACTACAGCTGAGACACACTGGGCTATGTACCGTTCCTTTAAAGATTACTCAGGATGCCATTTCTCTGAGACAGGTCTAGTTTCTGAGCGGGAGGCTTGGCAAGGGGAAAGGCTCGGAAAAGTGAAAGGCACAAAGAAGAGTAACAAGACAGGTTCAAAGGACAACAGACAACTTGGGCTACGGCATTCTACAGGGAAAGGCAGCTTAGTTCTGAGATGCAGCTATCAAGAGTAAAGTGATTTTAAATCCAACAAGGACAGGTTAGAGAAGGTGACTGTACCATGGGCTTTCTCCCAGGTAAGCAGGCAGCATTTACTTGCCATGCAGTTCCTTTCCTACTCCCTCTCCATGGAGGCACTCCATGCAGAGCCTTCAGACAACTTGTTTGAGTGTCAGGAGAACTCTGTCACAACAGACTTATTTATCTTTAGTGGATTCTCTGTTACTCCTCTCCTGATCACTTCTTTAGCCAAATCTTCCTATCTGTCTATTGGTCTTGGAGGCAAAAAAAGAACACACAAAAAATCTCCCCACTTTTTCCTTTCATAGGGAACAGGTAAATTTGTGTTTCCTTCCCAAGATGAATGATCTCACCAAGCAGATTTTTGCTGTTCTTCCTCGTCAGGTGAGCAAGGACTCAGACTGGGTGTCCATCATTATCTGTGACTCTGTGTCAGCAGGACACAGGATTGCACGGGGCACTTTGGGCAGGAAACACAAAGATTTGCAGATGTAGGTGCAGCACAAACCCACACAGCCTGACTGTGGGCTTGGGAGATGCTCACCTGCAGAGCCAAGATTTAGAGAGGGGAGATGTTTCAAGAACTAGTATTTCTGCAAGAGTGATGTTTTACACTGTAAACAGTAAGGAGGTAAACAGTGTCCATAATTCCTCGCATTTTTTTCTCACTACAGGCAGTTCCACCTTCTGTGCATAAGACACACGACCACATCAAAGAGCTCATCAGACATTACCCCCATCACTACCACTACATCATTTATCATGGCAATAACAACATCAGAGGAAAGCATCTCCAGGATATAAATTTTGTCTTAATTCCTGTTTGCTTAGGTTTGTTTTTTTTTTTTAATCTGGGGATAATGTCTGCCTGAGATCCCAGGAAATATGGTAATTAATTAAAAATTATACAAATATGTGTAATTGAAATGAGTATTTGCCAAATCCAGTGTTTTTCACACACCTGTTCTTTCCCAGATATGAGACAAAGCAGTTGGCAGCAAAAGCAAGTAGAGAGAGGAAAAAAGTCTTCCTGTGTAACAGAAAGAATGTCCATTAACTAAATGGAAAAAAAAACCAAGATGACAAAGGGGAAATAACAGACTAGAAAGTTCAAGAATCCAAATTAGTGTTAACAGTTCAATTTATCTTGCATAATATTACAGTAATTGGATTGTGTCTATCATTCCGCTGTTGTGACACACTTGGTTTGCTCTCTTTGTTCCAGTTTCCCACAGAGACCACTGTTAGATGGAGATCACTTTTGCCAACTCCAGAATCTCTGCTCTCCCTGCTGCCAGAGCTGAAATGCACTGCACTTCCAGCACCCAAAGTGCTGCAGACCTGGGTGACCTGGCCTGCTGCTCTTCACTACAGCAACAACAGGTACACAACGCGGAAAAGTTCTCATCTATTAATACTTTAAGAGTAACTTAATGTGGCTATTAAGAATGTCAGTGCATATTTCTTTTCTTGGTGGTTTAGTCATCAGCAGTGAAAGGTAAAGGAGTAATTTTCATCAGCCACAGAAGACTGAATATAGGTCATGGTGAGTTCAAAGACAAATAATTTAAGAATCAAAGTCTCAGTGGAATGCATCAGAGGTAATGCCAAGTAAATCACTGTGTCAGTATGACTGATTAAATATTAGCAAAGAATGTGAATTGATCTTAAAAAAGAAGAAAAAGGAGCTTTGTATCTTTTATGCTGTAAATATTTTTTCTTCCATGGTACCGTTACATTTCCATTTTATTGTATTGACCTATGATAAAACTATAATGTTTGCCTCAATAAGGTTAAGCATTTTAATTTAAAATCCATAAAGGTGAATTTTAACTAGAAACAGTGTAAAGCTAGTCAACATTGTATAACAGTCATTCGAAACACTGGAGTCTTTTCACATAACTCTAACAGAATAAATTCTGCAATTCATCTTAAATCTCAAAAATACACACCAAATTTAATGTGAATAATGTTCAAGCAAAATTGTCATATTTCATGTGTAACAAAGAAATCTTCAACCTCAGTGTCTCAATACTACAGAACGGCTGGAAAAAAAAAAAAAAAGAAAAAAAAATTAAGGATATGCCCTGAGAAAAGCAAATGGAAAATGCTGATATAGAATAAAAACCCAAACAAACCCATCCCTTAACAAATAATGCATCTCTGGATTTATGTATCTCTAAAAATTCTAAGACACCCCTTCTAAGCATTAAAGCTCAGTAAGGAATGTCTTTGAAAGTTACCGATTTAAATTGTAAACATACAGGGTTTTATTAGAAACATCATCTTGTGACAGGGGGGATAAAACAGTCCAAGTCATAACTAAGATAACAGCACCAGTCATCCCAAAAACTGGTTAAAGGGAAAATTAAATGACAAACTCTAAAATGCTTTCGGGACGTACTCTATTTGCAAAATAAGATATTTCTAAACACATCATGGATATATAAGAAAATAAGAGGAGAAAAGCAGGGCAGCAGTGGACGGGCTTTGTTAACTCTACATTTCAGACTCTCCAGGATGAAGACTGCTTCTCACCACGTATGCACAGCAGTCCTGGCTTTTTCTTGAGAGAAGAGACAGGCTGGCCATTTTTAAGTTATGACCTGTCCACCATAAACAAATTGCTTTTTCTTTAGCTGAATCTTCATTGCTTAAAGCAAATAAGTCAAAGGGGATATTACCAGAATACACCCTTCCTACAAGAAAACAAAAAAGGTATTTTGACATCCAGAAATGGTAAGCTCATCAGCTACAGCAAGGAGCCGTTCTACTGTCCAAGTAAATGTAGAGTCCTTTTGTTCAGCAGCACTTGTGCTGGTAAAAGCATCAAAATTCCTCTCACTCTTTGGACATCTCACGAGGTTTCTCCAGCCTCAGGGCTGCAGAAACTGACTCTGTGCTTGAAGGTGGAGGTGCACATTAAAAACACAAGTTGAACAATAAGAGACCTGGAAAGCTTACCGAAGCTGCTCTTAAAACTGCTCTGTAACCCCCACATCTCCATTCATGGTTTATTTATAGCAGCTGGCCCAATTGGTTACAGCAAGTAAAATGTCCTCTGGACATTCATCAATATACCCCAGCTGAACTATTAACCTCAGCTATCTTGACAAATCAAACTTCTCAAGTTTAACTCAACGTACAATGTTTCAGTAATAACAGAGTCACAAATTTCACTAAGACTTTACTCAATATCAACCTATGTCATAGGTTACATAAATCATATAACTATACCTTGCAACGATTTAACATCCTAGGGTAACATTTTTGGGCATTAAAATAAAGATACATTTAGTTATCATATTTGCATTGTGATTACTTCACCTTGGATAACTATAAATTCTGAGCTCTTAATTTAATTGTACATGTTAGTTCTCTAGATCTCATAAATAGTATGAAGATATCCTTTTTATATTCTATTTTTTTTTTACCCTGTGCTATGTTTAATCTCTGTTTCATGTTTTCCTTCTAATTTTTCTATAAAAAACAGCAGCATTTGATAGCTTTGTATCCTGGGGAGGAAAAAAAAAAGTGTATACAAAGGAATATTTTTATCTAACCATAAAATGATGCCAGAAACCCAACAGGGACCAAACACCATGTTGGAACAAAAATAGTCCAGAAATACACTTTCAAAGTTGAGCACCTGCTGTAAAATAACCATCTGTGTTTAACTGTAATTTAATTATAGGTTCATTCCTTTTGTGTACACTGGAAGGATCTCATAGGTCTTCCCCAGTTGGTCTGCAATCAACTTCTGGCATTTTGCAAAAGCAACAGACATGTTCTCTTAATAACACCTGCTAACTTTTTTCATTCTCTTTCAGCAAAGGTCTTCTGGGATTTTTCAACAGTGTTGAGAAACAAAATAAAAATTATTACTAAATCTGAAATAAAAATCTGCATTAATTAATCACCTGCCCTAAAAAGCCAATATTATTGGCTATCAGATTACCATTTCCCTTTCCACAGAAGTAAATCAAGAATCACAGAGGTAAAAGATTTTTTATTATTATTTTTGAGGGGGAAAGAAAATCAGTATTCTCCAAAGATCTGCAAGCTACCATGGCAATCTATATTAATTGAAAACTGCAGTGTTCTGCACAATACCTCAAAGCAAAATAAAGTTCATAGACATTAATACTTGCTGAAACTAAGCTGGTCTATTTGAGCTTTATTGGAATTAGAACAAAAAAACAACACAGCAACTTCTCACGGGTAGAAGGATCCAGTCAGAGACCCCAAAATCCATCTTAGTGGGGACACTTTAACTGTGACCAACTCAGGCCAAATGACTCAAATATTAATGGTCAAAGTTAGCCATCCAATAAAAGCTTGATGTCAGAAGAATTTTTTCGAAGATCATTTAATTGACTACTGAATTAATTACAAGATAAAGGACTGAAATGTGTTATATTTTCAGTGTACCTTTATATATGACTTGTATATACACAAATAAATTGTTACCTGTAAGTCCTGTGGGTGAAACTGCAGAAAGCAGTGTTAAAGCCCTGAAGCCCAAGGAGTCCTGTAATAAAAATTTTAATAATGCAAACTAGTAACTTCAGAAAAGAGTGGAATTAGACATGAATTCAGCACTGGCTCATACTAAGCCTAGACCCAATCATGAAATATCTCTACATATATAAACAAGCTTCCCTGAGTGTTCATCCACTAGCTGCCCCATTACCGAGCATTTACACAGACAACAGTAACAGTAAGGGTTTTCCTGTGAACCGGGGCTGACAGAAATATCAACATTAGCATGGCAGAGAAACTTTCATAAAATCTGAAACATTACAAATGACAACAAATTCAGCAATGAAGATGTGTACTCAGATAAAGCAGTATTCTCCCCAAGACCCTCAATCACAGACAGGATGCACATGAAGGGAATGAGCACCTTGACTAAGACTCTTGCATGCCATGAGCAAAACAAACAGGTGGATGCAACCTTACATATGGACAACCTTTCTTCCTTTGTTTCTCTTCTTTCAACAGCTGTGAACGATCAGCTCTACACTTGCTCAATAGCAATTCCCTACCCATAAACAGCTGCATGTATGATAGATTTAGTCCCCACCTGCTAAACTAAGCATAAAACAGGTGTTTTATTGCAAGTCTGACTGAATGATCTAGTAAAAAAAAGTAGAATTCAAGATTTATAATGTTTTCACCTTAGCACTTTTCTCTAAATAATCACTATTTCTAAAAAAAAACAAAAAAAAAAACAAAAAAAAAAAAACCAAACAAAAACTGAAGGGGAAAAAAAAAGCCTCACAAGTTTACAAAAGGTAGATAACACTCCAACAATACCATCAGCAAACCAGGAAAAACTTTGAGCAATTGGTTGTCCCATACTCTTAGAAGCAACCTTTCATCCCCAGCTGACCAATCCAGCTCCGAGCTACGGATCCTCGGGCCGAAACCCGCAGCTGCCCCGAGGGGCACGGGCTGACGGAGCCCCGCGCTGACGGAGCCCCGGGCTGACGGAGCCCAGGGCTGCCGGAGCCCCGCGCTGCCGGGCTGGGCAGAGGCTCCTCAGCAAACACCGCAGCAGGGCTGCCCCTGCAGCCTTCCCTTTCCAAAGGCCTGCATCACGCAGTTCCACACCCTAACTCCAGCAGCCACGGGGGTGTCTCACAGCGACTCGGGTCATGTCTCACGCTCATTCTGACAGAAGGCATTTCAAGCCTCTCTCTATTACAGATCAGGGGAAGGTCTGCCACTGCAGGCTTAGGGGAAGAAGCATAAAATCAGAGTCCAAATGGCTGCAGACAGACAACAGCATATACAGGGGTGGGAGGAATGCCACAGGAGTAGGAAATACAGAAGACTTGAAAAGAGGGCACAGGAGAACATCCATTACTCTGCAAAGGTGTCTAAAAAGCTGTTTTTGACCCTAGTCACTAGGTTCCTTCCCAAGGAGACTTTTTTTATTCTGTTGAGACCTAATAATGCTGAATGTAGTGTAAAGAAAAAGTGTGGGGGAGAATTCATCAACAACTTCACAAATTATACGGTAAATGAGAAACTCAAATTACAGTCTTAGGCCTGCAGCACCTCAATAGTACCCAAAAAAATATAGTTACAGAATTTTCCAAAGCAGAGATGGCACTTAAACCATTTTTCCTCTCCTAAATACTAATTACTGTCCCCTCATATTCTGGATGCCCAGCAAACACCACCTGGGCTACATGGACACTCATTCTAGATGGAGTGCTTAACTTCATAATATAATTTTTAAATTTTTCTATTCAGTTAAAGGGCTGGAGGTCTTTTTAGCGGTAAAACAATATTGCCCATAATTCACTTCTTCCTCCTTCCTTCTCAACTCCTGAGAAAGAACTTTCTGTAAACCTCGTAAAAGCTCAGTTATTTGTAATTCTCTCTTTTTGCCTTCAAGAAAGAGCTGTGTTTTCTTCTGTTTACACTATTCCCTTAATTTGCTTACAGCTAGGATTGATTAAACACATAATAACTAAACCTTCCCTTGAAAGGCAATTTGCAATGGCCATGCTGCCGTGCATTTCAGATTATATTTTTAAAATAACTGTTTCCTCAAGGGTATTACCTAACCTCTAACGCCACTAAACATTTAAAGGTTTGCATTTAAGAATCCAATTTCATATACAAAAATAACTGTTTACTCCAAACCCAGTCTTCACATCTCAGCCAAACGTGCTCAAACTCTGCCTCTAACAGATATTCCTCACTCCCTGATCCTGAAGGTATTTTTACCACCAGTAGCTTTGATGAAATATCAGATTGAATAAGACCTCCCAAAGCCTTTTAAGACCATTCCTAAACCATTTTATCAGAACTTTTTAATGCTGTTCATTGACCACAGGTGAAATTCTCATTACTGATAACTAATCACATTACTTCCATAGATATAATCTGTCATTTAGTGCATGTGCTACTCTTGCTTGCAATGACACCCTCAGCTAAATTAGTTCTATTTACATTTTACCTGAATGCTCAAACATATAATTTCTTAGTTAAAAAGGGGTAAGAAGGTGATACAGTAAAATGAAAAGAAATAAATCCTTGTAAGGACACAGATGACTAAGTAGCTTAATTCAAAATTTAAAAAACACTCGTATTTTATTAAATGCAATACATGCATTAGGAATGTATTATTTAAGTGTTTGGCATTTTCACAGTTTCTGGTGAATATTAATTACTGGAGCAATTAACAACACAGAGAATACTTATAATGAGTTGAAGTCATATGCTTTACTGTCACCCTGGAGTTTTAAAGCACCTGCCATATGTTCTCCTAATAATTGCTACTTTTGCTTTCTGAATACAGTAAGGGAATTTATTAACTTGCAGAGCTTTGGAGATATATGCACTTGTGACTGGAACTGGGGAAAGAATGCCAAAATGTTAGTTCAGTCATATGTAGTCTGATTTAATACGAGGTTAGACCTAAGGACAAAGGCTAAATTGACATATTTCCATGGAAAAAACAAACATCCAATGAAAGGTTATCCTTTTAAAAACATTTATGAAAAATTAGGGAAACTGTTCTGAGTTTAGCAGTCACGGAGATTTTCAGATAAAGTCTGTCTGATTGGGTTGCATTCCACCTGCAATGCATTTCTCAGTTGTATCTTGTTTATTGCTATTTTATTTATATCAATTTTCATTATTAACATGCCACACATCAAGTCCCACAGTATTCACTCATTAAACAATAAAGTGTTAGCTATGCTTGACATTTGCTTGTTGCAACAAGCTATACACAAATACATGGAATTTCACACTGTTTGTGAGCAGAATTTCTATCAATTTTGTACTTGATGTTTTAAACATCTCGAACTCTCAAAGCAGACCTTTACAAAAAGATCCCTACATATTATATATGCTAAAATTCTTCTGTTAAAAAAAAAAAAACAAAAACAAAAAAAAAGGAGTCATATCACAAATAAAGGAACTCTATCACCCTCATGAAGGAAGAAGCTGACTACTTAAAACTATCCTATGCAACACTCATTCACCACATGAAAGAACTTTATTGTTTTGTATAATTAAATATGTAATTTACTGCAAGTCCTGTCATCCAAAATGAAAACCTTAGAGAGACTGGTCCTAAATTAATTGCTAATATAAACAATTTCCTTTTACTTCATTGCCAATAAATGCAGCAAAAAAAGTTTTTAATTAATCACCTCTTGATATTTTGGCATTGAAAATAGCATTAGCTATTCATTTTAAAGCCATGATAATATATTTCAGCAAAACTACATGCATTTCCTTGAGCTGAAATCTGGGTTGTATTGAAGTAAATTAAGGATTCGCTGTTTACCTCAGTGGAGCTGAAACCTCATGGTAAAATTTAAAGAAAAGAAGAAACCATCAGTCATAAACAAGCCATATTAAAAGAGAAGTCCAATTTATTATTTTTCTCATCAGAGGCTTTAAGTGGTTTTGAATCCTGCTCTTCTTCAGGAGCTTCCCTGACTAAAAACATTCAGCATATCTCAGTATTACTGGAAAAAACACCAGGCTCAGTTGCCCTTGTTAAATACAAAACAGGGGTTAACAACAGATCACCCCTGGATCTATATATCTAATCTGCATTTTTATGTACACCTATTTATCTTTGTGTCTCTTTATGCAGAAATATGTGAAGCCAACAGTAGAAGAGTATTTCTCTGTAGAAAGTTTAAAGCTTTCTTCAGTGAAAATTGCTAGAGCCCATTCCTTCTGAAAACACCTGAATATTAAACAGGACATTTCCTTCAGCGAAGCACATGTGTCTCTATCCCACCCTCGCCACAGCTTCACAGAAGCATTTCTGGCATCTTCATATTGCTATGTGTTTAAAATATTCTTTTAGCTTGATGTTATAATAGACAGTCCAATTCCCAGGGCTTTGACTCTTAGCAAACCTTTGCCCAATGTTTTTATTAACTCAATTTAATGGAACCTTTTTTATGGTGACCTTAAGAATTTAATAACTCCGCAATGCAAGGACAATACCACCTGCAGGCTCTTCTGGGATTAAACTGTGGTAGTTCAATATGTCTGCAGGAACACATAAAAGAAAAGAAAAAAATAAAAAGTCAGGAACTGCACAAATCAGTCACTCATTGCTGAAGTTGGGAATTATGCCTGGTTATGGTGTCCTGCTCTGAGACATGTGACATAAAACTCTGCATCTGACACATGCTGCAGCCCACTTAATGCTGCTTAATGGTATTAATCTAGTTTTGATCATGTCAGATATGCAGGCAATTTTCAATTCCAGAGTGTCTTCCTTTCTGACAGACACTCTGCATATCTTACAGATACGATCAATATGTTATTAGTCAACAACCTGAGAAAAGGCACATAAATTAATCCTTTTCTGTCAACCCAGCAGTTTGTACTCGAATGAAACCTCACCCTTGCAGTATGCGTGAGACTGATCCTAATCCAATTAGGGTAAAATGAACTTTTTTTCTATGGCACTCTCCATCTATGTTAATTCAACCCCCTGAAGACACCTGCTCTGAGGAAATAATTTTATGCTTGACCTTTTATGGGCAAGGTTAAAATCAGTATAGATACATATATATGCAAGGGAAGTCAATAAGTTTGCTCTCTCTCACTTCCTTCTTTAACCTCCTCTAGCACCTGTAAAATAATGCCAGAGAACGCTGCTGATTTCAAAGTGACAGGGATGTATTTATTTTAGTTGCATAAAGGACTCTGTCACTTTAGCTTTACACTGAGTACAGCATGTACCTTTGTTTTGCTGAGGGGCAAATTAATACAGAGTGACAGCCCTGTCTGTAGTTTTGTAGGATTTGACAAGTAGAGGATGTTAACAGCCTACAATATGCAAAACAAATCATATCTTCTCTTTGAGATAGTTATCAGATATAATGACAACAACCATTAAGGAAACAAGACTTGCTTGGTGCTATTATTTCTCCAGTAGGAAATACAGGAGAGAGAAACGAGCTAGAGTGCATTTGAACCCCTTTTGATGGTAACAGAACGGAGGGGCAGTTCTGTTGCACCTCTGTGGCAGGACTCCTGTGCTGCTCCCTCAGCTGGAGCCCTTGATTGCAGCCAGGAACAGAAATAAACACAGAAAGAATGCTGCTGCAAGCTGCAGGAGCAGCCTTCTCCCGGGAGCACCTGGGCATCCCTACGCGTGCCCCTTTCCCTGGCAGTCCACGCAGGAGCTGTGACAGGGAGCAGCGTGTAACCACTACCCCCCGTGCCTTGGCCCTGCCTGGATCAGGTGGAGTGCCCACAGCAAACCTCAGCATGTCATAAAATGACCTAACAGCCAAAGAAAGAAGCAAAGCCTTTACCTCGTCAGCTGCAATGGGCACCAGTCTCTTTTCCAGTGTGGATTGCTTACATATAATATTATCCCACTAACAGACGGAAAAAAAAAAAAAAAAATCAAAAAACCACAAAAAACTTGGTCCCTGAAAACTTCCCAAGGCAAAGAAGATGAAGTAAAGACTGCTATTTCTCCATCTAGAAATATGTCATTTTTAATGTCATTTAGGGGGCACCACAGTAGAGACTGTAATCATCCTAAAACCAGCCCATGTTTCTGAACTGCTGCTCTTAGCCCCTACTTAGCCACACATAATTTTAAGAATCATGCCTTATGTAAAGTTTCAGCATTTTTGTTCCAGCTAAGACTTTAGTCCTGAGGTTTGGTCTACTTTTTTTTTTTTTTTTGTTATCTAAAAGAAGCAGCTTCATTAAATCAGGAAAGCCTTATATTCCAGCAGAATTTAAAAAGATAAAAGAACTGTATCAAACTCTCAAAAGTGAAAATAGCTCTGAGTAAGACTAAGCAAAGAAATCTGTAGTTCTAAAGTCTCGTGAAGTTATGGATGAATAATGTATACTTACATCCCATCACAGCACTCTGCACCTGAGTCCAAACCTTTAAAACATCATAGCATGCCTGTGCTGTGAAAGCATTCCAGGTCTGAGTAAACTGTTTCTTCAGCTAGTAAGTATTTACATTTCCTCATTAACAGTATACTAACATGAATAGCCATGTCAAATGCTGTCTGCACAGCCCCTTCTCTAAACAAAACTATGTTGTCAAACTCAGTTCTCAAAGAAATCGACCTGAAAAAGACTCACATCCCCCTGGCACTAAGTGTCACACCATGAAGGACAGGAAAAACACAGAGATGAGATGAAAGGAAGGGTCTTTGAAGAAATACTTCCTAAAGGTAAAATTGCGTTTCTCTCTTTTTCCTGAACTTCCTAATCCCAACCAACTTCTTGGCAAGTTGCTCTGTAGATATTCTCAGGCAAGAAGAAGCAAGTTCACCATCAAAGCAAAATTCTAGTTATCCTCAATGTCAAAAGGTTTTCCATACCCAAAAAATTCAAGGGAGAAATTATTGTTTGGCAACATTCTAGACAGCTTAAAAGGAGATAGGAGCTGCATAACTAAAATCTTTGTGTATAACAAACTGTCAGAGGTGCTGCTGAATATCTGCTCTAATCAATGGTGGCAGGCAGTGATCCCTGTCTGACTCCACTCAGTGAATTTTTCAGTGCCCAGCATATTCTGTCATTTTCATGAATATGTCCTGCAACCACAGAACTAAACTAAAGGTTGCAAGAGTGTTCCATGTGACAAAATACTGCCTGCACACAGCTTTTCACATACAGATTGATATTAATGGGACTAACATTTGAATTTACATATAAACACACCTATGTAGATTAACTTGTTAGGCCAACCTTCCAGCTACCAAACAGCAGCGGTCAGCAATTCACAAGGAGATTGTAAATCCAATTAAGGACTTGAAGAAAGACTCTGACTTCAGTATTTTCATACAACAGAGACACTCAGTCTCTCATCACCAAAATGCTGTGCTTCCTGTGTCAGAGCGGGAAACTCACTGAAATATTTGTATCAAAAAGCTGTTCGGGGATTTTTTTTCTATAGAAGATACCTTCTTCCTTTTATAATTTGGTGCTCCTCAGACTAGAATTGAGAATGTTTTGTAACTGGAATAAAGACTCTGAGAAGTATTATCATGCACTGAAGAAAACTGAGAATCTGAAGTACTTTGGAGTCAGAAGCAAGTTTTAATAACATATGAATTAAAATACTCTACATACAGTAACAGGGAATTAAAAGATGAGGGGCAAATAGTAGTCATGAAGTGAAGTTCAGACACTGCTTATTTCTGACCTGATAAATGGAATGACAAGTAACACAGCATGAAATGCATGGTAGCAAACAGTTTCATATTACATTTTTTTAAAGTACTATTCACAAGGGCAGAATTGTTGCAATTCTTAAAAGATTTCAGCAATTCTGGGTTTTTCACCAGATACTTTTTCTGTCTTATACCTGAAAAAGAATTCCAGATCTTAGAAAAGGCCATTTTTACCCATTTACACTTGAGAACTATTAAATACAACACTTTAGAGATGAAAAAGAAGATACACAGAACCCATGTCTACATCTCCTTGGAGATAGCCAAGGCACAATAGACCAGGTCTCAGAAAGGGCAACTATCACATTATTGCAAGCTTCAAAACTCAACAATGACTTTTCTTATTAATAATTTCAAACGTTGTCTTAGGTTTTTCATCAAGAATGAAAAACAATTAAACTCCTACTATCTTTTCTCTAATGTCATTTGGAACTTCTACTGAAAATTTCTGCTTTTGCTGTACGCCCAGTAAAAAACAAAAACCAAAAAACCCAAAGAAATGTGTTTAACCTTTTCTTTCATTTGAGTTCACAGCTTCCATAACAACGTTACTGGAAGCATTCTAGCACCTGAGCCTATGCCTCTGACACGCATTAATGAAGTGTTTTATTTGTATGCTACTTGAACCCAAGTACAGAGAAGAAATCACAGGTCAGCCAGCTCATCTCTTTTTTCTTATTTTTAGCTTAGTTTGATTAAATGCTCCTGAAACTTCTGACTCTTCCAATGGGGCAGGATTAGGTAGATGTCAAGATTACACAGATTTTCTAGAGATTACCACACCGATTTTTACAGGGACTGATAAACACAGTTGGGAGGAATGACTTGGTCTTCTTAGGTATTTTTACTTCACTACAAAGAAATACTATTGGCACTGTGCCTCTCTTTCCCATTTCCTCTTTTCTCTCTTTCATTTAAAAGAGGCTGATAGAAAATACAATGTTACATTGACAAGAAAGTAAACAAAAAAAAAGTAAAAGGGGGGATGGGGGAGGTGGGAAGGAAAACACACTGGGCTCAAGAAAAGTGAATTATTTACCATGGGAACGCTTACTTATATTTGCTTTGCTTGTGTGCATAGCTTTTACTTTCCTTATTAAGCCATCTTTATTGCAATCCATGGGTTTTCTCACTTTTCCCCTTCTGATTCCCTTCCCCATCCCGCTGGCAGGGGAGTGAGCAAGCAGCTCTGGGGTGTTTGGCTGCCAGCTGGGTTTAAACTATGAGACCTACCCAGGATTAATCAAAACCACTTGTTGCAAAGCCAACCAGAGCCCACGGCTCACTCTGAAACCAAGCCCAGCAGCCAACAGATAAAATGTGCTCCCTCACACTGTACAAAGAAGAAAAATCCCCAAATCTGGATATTGACATGTGTCTCTCTCCCAGTCAGTCCGAATTAAATATAATCTTAATAAAGACAATTTTTTTGAATCACTGAATATAGCATTTCAGAAAAAAAATTTATAGTTCGGTATAAAATGCAGTCACACTGCCTCAAGGAAAAGCAAAATCTATTTGCAACCACAAGTTTAAAAGAAAAGATAATCACTTTATATCAACAATACTCAATTAATTTCCCCTCAATAGCAGCATTCCAAGAAGTAAACTGTTTACTGAAGAATAACAAACTGATACATGGTATCTACCCTTCCTCATGAGTTGTGCTAACTACATTAAAAAGGAAGAAATAAACGCTGGAAACCTCAAAGAATGAAACAAAACCATGTCAGGTAATTTAGTAACCAGTAATTAAACCAGTTTTCAATCTTGTTGAAAACCTTACTGTTTTTCCACAGTGTGTTCTGAAATAGTATTATCAACTTTATTGCTGGTAATAAAAATTCTTAAAAAAAAAACCCAGAACCACCAAATATCTTTTTCAGGTAGGACGTAAAAGTGAGAGCATATTCTGTACATTTTACAACTCATCTGCCAGGGCCCTGGAAAGGTGCTGAGGTCTTGTCTTCCTCAGCATTCAAGTGTTTCTCTAGCAAGTCTCCACAAAGGCTCTGGATGCAGCCTTGCCACTGAAAGAGAGCTCTTCACCTTTCATTTTGCTTTCAGAAGTTATTTTCCCTTTATAAAGACAAGCTGAAATAGCATCAGTACCTCAGGAATTGCTGGGCTTAATGCTAGAACATTCTGCAATGCAAAACCCGTTTGGTGTCTGGGACGCGGAGGCAGAGTTTGTATCACAGCCCTGCTCAAACAGGACAGAAACCGAGGGCTCCTGTAACGGAGGCTGAACAGGTAAAACACTTTGTTGTGTCTTGGGATTCTGTTGTGACCCCCAGTCAATCTTTAAAAAACACTTTAGCTTAATTTAGGGTCAAGTTTTTGCTTACCCAGATGAGCTCTTTCCACGAGCACTCTCAGCTCCCCACCCGTACAGGGCAGGAGAAGGAGCTGCCTTACCCGATTCTGAGCGCTGCCACCTGTGCTGATCATGCCCGGTAGCTCAGGGAGAGAAACGAGGCAGCTGACCTGTGTTAGACTAATTTTGAACAAAGTGGATAATCTGCATGGGACACTAAACCCCAAATTGTTCACGTAGAGATGTTTTGACTTAGACTGACGGATCCTATCTTGCTCACCTAAATAAACCTGAGATTTTGGGAATACAGCACTAAGGTACAGTTTGAGTAAAGAATTTTTCTTTTGTTTTTCTGTAACTCTGTAACTCTCATTACAAATATTGAGATTAGTAAGACTGAAAATCAAGTGAGAAACTAACAGCAAATATCCTAAGCTAAACCATAATAAAACATTTGCTGGGAACTGAAGTGCAGGAAGATTCAGATCAATCCAAAATGGATGAGTGAGGGGAAGAAGGAAGGCTCACTGGCCTTCTCCCTCCGCATTGACAGCACAAGGTCAAGAAGATCAGAAAACAGGCAAGAACAAACCATTTTTCTCTTTCCCCTCCACTCATCTCTTCCGTCTCTACTACACAGGTTCGTACTTCATCTTCTTCTGAGGCTAACAAAATTTCAATTTCTGTGTACTTCTAATGAATTTAACATGACATCATCACACCAGAACTCCAACATTTTCTGCTGTAGTGTGCATTTTTCCCAGGAGTGATTCTCAAGGATAGGTCAAACCCACAAGATTTCATCAAGTTCTCTCAGCAGAAATGTCAGCATATTATTACTGACCAGGAAAATTTATAGCAAAATAAATATCTCAAGGGTAATTTCTTGTTCTATTAAGCAAGAGAATATTATTTCCAACAAGAAGGCTGATGTGACAAAATACAGTTACAGAATTACAAAATGAATGATATGAAGTCTCCAGAAAGATGTTTAGAGAAGTGACCCAACTATCAGCGTTCTTGACATGCCAGAGAAAATTCCAGAGCAAGCATTTGATATGCTAACATGTTCAAAATGAATTTTTTGTATGGCTTATGTTATTATTGACTATTTGAAGCCAAGTAGCATTGAATAAAATGAGAAACAAAATTCCATCTTCCTGGTAAAAGAAACTTATTCCTTTTGTATATTCCTTTCTAGGAAATATACTGCTTTTTGAATTAAAAAGTGGAGTTCAGAGCATTCTGCAACAAAATGTGGACTGCAATATGTCTCCTAAAAAAATAAATATTTTATCATAGAAATAAAATAATAGGTAAGTTTATATTCCTTCCTTCAAGAGGAAACATGCTAATATATGCCTTGCAGGGGAAAAAAAGAAGAAAAGAAGGTATTACTGTATATCTCACACAGGCTTATCATAAAGATTTTCCACAGTGTTTTATAGATCCCTATCAATATACAGAGAAATAAGCATCCCCTTGATCATGTCACTTGTCATCCACCTGTTTAACTGACACCTGTGCAACAGCAGCTTAAACACAGCAACCCCATTTCTCAGATGCTTCTACAAAGGCTTCAGCAATTGAGAAACTCAGGTAAGGAAGCATTGCTCAAAATACTAGAGCCAGATTGATGCTTCAAATGAATGGGAAAGGTTAAGTTGGAAGGCACATCTGCAAAGATCACCTTCGAGGTGTGATCAGGTTGCTCAAGGCCTTGCTCAGGCAAGATTTCAAATCTACAGCATTGGAGTTTCCTCATTCTCTCTGGACAATCTGTTCCAGAGCATGAGCTAATTGGAATCTTACCTCATAGTTTAAAGAATTCCAATTTCTAATTATTTTCTTTATTTCTACCTATGCATTTTACAATTTTCTATCACTACTGGAAAAAAAAAATGAGAAAGGTGCTCATAACAGCTATCATGACACCACAGATCAGTGTGAAAAGCTGAACTATAAAATACACATCAGAAAACCCATGTTTATTAATTTCATTTCAACATGCTATTATGTCAGTGGCCTATATTGATATTTACCATGCCTTTTACTTGTTTCAAATGTCACAGTGCAGGGAATTCAGTTCATTTGGTTTGACAGACACTGGAAAAAAGCTCAGCAAATGGACAGCTGACTATTTGCAATGACTAAAAAAGCCTCCTATCTTTATCTGATTGAAAGTTTCTCTGATAACCAAATTTTAGGAGGATAATACAGACACGTACATGTCTGCTACGAGATATTGTTGCCAATAATGTGGTCAGCACACAACTTAAAAATCTTCCTTCAGTAACCACATGCCCAGCATGCCAAACCAGTTTTTATACTCTGAGTTTTAGAACTCACTTTGTCTCAATGAATTATCCTGCTCAATTCAAAACCATAAGGGCACTGAAGAGGTGGAAATGTGTTTTAAGTCCCTAAGAATGGGCAGTGCAAAAAGCTGGAAGCTGACCATGACACAAACCGACCTGGGCAGAAGAGTGGGTGTCTCATCCCCTGCAGAGTACAGCACCTTGAAGAGGGAGCAGGTGTACGTATTTCCTGGTTACTGCAGAGAGGGGTAAGAAAATGGCCTCATCTCCTGCCCTTAGGAGACTGGCATAAAGAGATTAGGACCCCTTAAAATTAAAGGGAGGCATTTGATGTATGGTTGTTTGTTTTCTGAAAGCAAGAAAATATCTAAAATTCTTATTTCTTTTGCATTGTCCAAAACTAATCACTGCTTTCCAAGTTTTGTTTAGAATTTGCTTCATTTGCCTTCGGTTTCATTTTATTTTTGAAGTGGTAGGTTCTTCAGTGAACTACAACGCATACAACAAGTTAAAGAAATGCCAATCTTGATCAGAATAGCAAAGCATCTACCCTGCTAGCTATTCACAAATACTTCTGAGTAAGTAATAATAAATGCTGACATTTCCCAGAGAGAGCATATACTCCTGTTTCCTGCTTCTTTCATCAATTCCAGATGATGATTCTTAAAACCATCCAGTGTTGATCTTTATGATCTTTAAGGTCCCTTCCAACCCTCTCCAGTCCTAACCATTATATGATTGTATATTATTTCATAATTATATGATTGAAATATTGCAAGGCAGCAGCCTCCCCAGACAAGAAATATCCTCTACAGTGGACACGTGTGTACTATGAATCTCGGGTTTTTGGGTTTTTTAAGTTTTCTAGCACTAGCCATTCCCTGTTCAGCCGTGGCAGCCATGCCATCCCTGTGCACACAGAACTGTTTTGCTGTGGGGTCAGGATGAGACAACATGACAGTTCAGATCTGAAGGGATGCTCAGGTCACGAGCCTTCAGATAGGGCATCATGACCAATGAAACATGGTAATGTGCCTGATTTAAACAAACCCCCAACCCACAATAACTCTAGAAACCTGGAACTGCATTTTTATGGCTCCTATTTCTCCTTTTAACTAAATTAAATTAGTGATTAATTTGTGACTCAGGAAATCACCTGATCCCAAAAGTCACTGCTCTTGTCAGAGCCATCTCTCACACTGACCCCTCTAACTCCCTCACTGTCATGTCATGCCATATGCTTTTTACAAGCTTACCTCCCTTTACTCACTTTCTAACTTTTTCTGTGCTATTGGTAATGCAAATTGACTGCCAAAGCCTGCATGAATATTCTCACTCTTTCCCCTGTCTCTTCTTTAACAGTTTATTATTCTTTTTACTTTATTTTACCCTGATTTTTCAAGAGCCTTTAGCTCATTCCCTTGGCAATAATGCTCACATTTGGCCAACAGTCAACAAACATTGACACAGAACTGCTTTCAAACCAGGAAGGCTCACCAGGCTAAAAGAATGGCTGTGTGGTTGGATTTCCTGGTTTTCCAGCTGATTTCCATGACTAGAATATTGCAAACTGGTTGCCCCTCCTCCTGCTTACCCTCCTCCACATCTAAGTTGAAAGAAGAGCACACATAATTTTCTCCTAATTACAGCAGGATTGTTGTTTCTCTAGGGGTTAAATACTTGGGTGCTTTGGATTTCTTTAGTCAGAAAATGAAAATTTCATTCCTTTAAAGCCTGTGGACATATCAGATAAACCTTGATATTTCTGACTATAAACCTGTCAGGTGCAGACTTATCCAGACAGGAGTGACTATGAAGCTGTTCTTTCTTCTCTTCTACCTGCTGCATTACTTAGTACAAATAAAAAGACAAGTGACCACACTGTAGGTCTGGAAGCTGAACTAATGTGCTTCACTGCCTCTAATCTCCCCAATTACTGAATTGAATTTTCAGTCAAGAACCATGACTGATTTTATAACTCAAATACCATTTTATTTTCTTTAGTTGTTATACAACTGTAGTTATTTATTCCTTGGTACTTGAGAGTCATTTTTCAGTAAAATCAAAAGAGCAAACTGAACATATTGCTTGTAATCCAGTGCAAAAAATCACAGCGTTAATTTAATGAGAACTCTGCTATTCATTTGGCAAATGAGACAGTGGAGTGCACTGACATATGTAGAGCAGGGACCAGTCTGAGATGAAAATACATTGATTCATGAGTGGCAAAGAGCAGCTTAATGTAACTCACTGATAAAACTGTCACCGATCTTGCTCTCTGTCTGGGATTCCAAGAGGAAATGATGGGAAAGACATTCTGTGCCATTAATGACAACTGAGTAAAATGTGCCAATGAGAGATAATAATACACCTACATGACACGGACCATTAAGCGGCCAGTTACAACAGTCTCAAATAACAGAAACAAATGAAAATAACGTTTATGGTCAAACCCTTGTCTTATTAAGCTGTTGAGTGCTTTTCAGAATAATAATATGACCTGGAACTTATAATTCAAAAATTTAAACTACTGCCCTGTCTGCTTTCTCCTAGTTAATAATTATTTAAGCCAGCACCGTCAAGATGTGCAACAGTAATAAGCAGAACTATGCTGAAGGCAATGTTTTTGGTTTCAATTCCATCCAGAAATAAACAGAAAGGACTTCTACCGCCATGAAAAGCCACTGCCAGTGTGGCCTCCCAGTATGTAAATAAAATTAGGTTTGAGGTTAAAAGCAAAGATGAATAAAACTGAAGAGTGTAAGAATCAGAAATATCTGCAGCATCCTATTTGTCCTTTTCACACTGCACTGGAGAGGTGCATGAATAGTTCTTAATCTGTTTGTGATTTCTCCTTTAAATGACAAGCACCCCACACTTGTCCTCTCTGCACACCTGGGGCTGATGCAAGATCTAGCTGAAAGAATTTAGAGATACCATGCCCATGGCACTGGTCACCTTTCTTATGTCTTTATGGGAACTACATTCAGCTTCAATCACAGGAAGGAAAAAGACAAAGGGTTCTTGAAAATCTCTTTGAAGGCACGTGATGGCCACTTATATTTGCAAACCCAAATGAGAGCTGTTTGTACTGCAAGTACTGCACCTCACATCGTATCTCTTCCGGACTCAGCTGAGGGTGCAGGCAGGGCACAGCAGAGCGCAGCCCTCCCTGAGGACACAGCCCTGCTCCTCCAGCTCTCCCCACTGCCCTGGCCCACGCAAAGGGGGACACTCTGCTCCGCCCTTACACAGTGAAGGATTGTCAGCTCCTGCTGGTCTCATTCCAGGGCTGGGAAGGTCAGGTCTGGTTACCCTGGATCAATTCCAGCATGCAGAGAAATGAAGACAATGCATCGCCAAAACTATACGGATTTAAAAACTCTCAAATACTGGGGACTGAGGGGAGCGGGGTCACAAATGTTTCTTGAGAAGTGAGACCTAAGCTAATACTGTAACAAAACAAGGGTAATCCCCTAATTAAATGAAGTAATATTTTTGCAAGTATTTTAAACATAATTGCAAATCTGTACAATCTTGCCCCGTAATATTTTTAGATTTCTTTTTGCATAACTCTGCTCATATTGACTAATATTCAAAATCTTCTTGCAGCAGACACGATTTATAAACTAAAAGTATGGATAACTAAGTGCCCAATTTAAATATTTCCTGCACTGCAATTTAGTGCCACAGTTTTCAAACACAATTTTAAACCCAACACTTCTTAGTATTTTTGTTGTGAGAGTAATGATAAAATATTTTTATTAGGAAAGCCCAGATCTTATTTCATGCCAAATCAGATCAGACACTGTAACGCAGTGTTGTTTCTTTAAGTAAAGTGAAAAATTTATAAGCCTTTAGAAAAGCATTTTACTGGTTACCTTTTAATTAGGGGGGAAAAGTGTTTGAATCAAAACTATAAAAATTTCTGCATTAATTTCCAAATAAGGAAAGGAGTTTTACTTTTCATTGAAGCAAGCTCAGTTGGCAAGTGTCTAGATTCTGGAATAAAGCAACCAGAGAACAAAGCTTGTACATATTCCTTAAAATAAGATGATAAAATTCAGATATATTTTACTGTGAAGGTTCCTACACAACATAACCTACTAGTGTCCCACGTTTCCCATTTCCAAGATTATCTGTTAAGTGAGAGGCACTTTAAGCAGCTCTCTTCTTCCCTTGCAATGTCATCTACTTAACTTGGTTTAGTTCAAGTGCATCTTTATCATTCTATTCAAACACAGTTGCCTTGTTTCATTCCCTTGACTCCCTGCCTTTTTTTTGTTTTGTCGGTCTGGTTGTAGATTCTCTTGGGCAAAGAGCAGCTGCTAATATGCACAGCATCTCCCTGTGTAATCAGGCCTTTTGAAAGGTTGTTACTAATGTTCTTGGAGAACTACCACAAATCATAAGTGAGCAGAAAGTTTACACCTTGGCTATTAGATCACATCCTTTTATTTTCCTCTCTTTGTCCATCAGTTCATACACTAGTGACAAATTCAAACCTTGGTCATACATACACCATTTAACCCAAAATGATGTTCAACCATCTTGTCATTTGATTCAAATGGGTATTTTTTCTTAATGTTGTGCTCGAATCACTGCATTCTGCAACAAAAAATGAACTCATCTTGCTTATCTACTTGTTCCCTTCAGGGACACATCTCATTAAAAGCCTTTTTGGTGCAGTATACTCTTTCACAATCCCTCCAAGGAAATGTAAAAATTATCTGATACTGTAGCTTTTGCACTCTCTCAAAAATCAGTACCAGGATTCCTGATATTATTTAAAACAACCTGACATGGAAGTAAATCCTTTTATTGTGCCAAGTATTTTATGAATTATTAATTGGCCCATTACACTTTTGCCTGCAATGGGAACAGATGAAAAAAAGGACAAAAGTACTTTGAAAGGTGAAACTTCAAGCTGACTGCCTGATAAGCCAAATTCCTAGAGCTGCATTCGTATTTACAATAAAACCTTCCTGCTAGTTATAGGTTTGAAAGTTTATAGTTCCACCATAACACATAGTTCAGTGAGGGGGTTCAAAGAGGAAGAGGAAGAAGATGATAGACACATTTTGATGAAGCATAGCTGCAGTGTCTAAAAATATCAGCATAATTCTGCTAATGGCTTACCAAATTGATGTGTTTGATTTGTGTTATTTAATGAAGTAGAGCACCTGACACTTTATCATAAACTTGTATTGGTTAAAAGTGTTTAGCTAAATGTCTATATATTGCTAATGGGATTTCCAAGTCATATTTCACTTAGCAGATTTGCAAAAACAACAGTGTGGGTAAATTTAGGTATTTCAGACTTTGAAAAGCACACTTTGAGAGGCAAATGCAGACTAGTAAAGAAAAGGCCAAGAAGCTTTATAATACAAAGAATGTGAGTAGCAAATAATTGTGCTATAATTAAAGAAAATAAAACATGTCATCATACCTCTAGATGGAAAAAGCTGGAAACCAATCACGTCTGGTATTAATAGTTCCAGTGCTCTTGTGTAGTATAAATCTAGCAAAGTAGAAATAAAGGCCATAGTTTCAGAAAGAAAACATTTAGGTGTTCACATTGAGACTTTGCTTCATTCTACTCATCAGTTTTTAAAATTTAGATAGAGCTTTAACAGTCTTGTAAAAATGCATTTATAAGTTCAGTGTTCACTAGATTGCATTTTTCCTTAATAAGATCCATACATTATGTTTATAACAAGAAAATTCCCTCTTCCTGTTCATGGTGATAATGAATAAAAACAGCTGTAAGAACACATTTTGTAGAATTAATAACCTGCAGTTGTCATTGGACTGCTGACACAATTAGAGAGATTTCTTAAAAACTGTCAGCAACAACAAACTTGTTTACCCAGCTGTATCCTGGTTCCGCTGGAGTTCTAAACAGTTTAATTTGCAAAGGAATCAAGAAGGCCAAGGCCAAAATCACATTTAACTAAACCTAAATCATTGTGAAACATGTTCATCATGTGGGCTGGTTCTTGGTTTATCTCCTCTGTATAAAATACACCTTGAGACTTTCACTCTGGTTTAATTAGGACAAATCTTTAATGAGTATTAGCAAAATAGGTATGATCAAGAAACTCAAGATTAGCCTAGTATATTTGGTACCAGCCTATATATACCCTCAGATTGTAAAGAAATTCAGAAAAAACATTGAGTAAAGCATATTTATCAATGAGAGATTAAGCCTTACAAATGGCAGCAATGACTAAATGCTACATAAATGCATGGTTTAAATGATTTTTTTCTCACTTGAGTGCCATACCGCCTTTTAAATATTTCTAGAGGTCTGGGAGTAGATAAATTCTTGATGACAATGTGATCAGAGTAAGATGTTCTTTGGTATTAGTATTTCTGAAACTGGTTTACTGCTTGCATCAGAACTGACTCAGTTTGCATTGAGGCCTGTTAGTGGCTCAACAGCTCAAGAATGCTGCCTTAATTCTTTAGCCTTCCATCAGCTTTGTCATGGAAAAGCATATAATGCACATAAATAATCCATCCCTGCATCACACAGCTCAGTCTATATTATATGGGGACCAATTATTGCGTCAAAAGGAGTTCAGTTCCATAGATTTCTGTAATATTTATGTACAACCAGTGCTACCTTACCCAGTGAAACATTTTATTTCAACTTTTCCAGCTACTCTCAGAAATGACTGAAGACAATACTAACTGAAGAAAGAAACCCATTCATTCATTAAGGGGTCCCCCACTTTCAGACCTATAGAACCACAAATAAATTGAGAGAAACATCCCAGAACACAAAGGTGCAGAGCTACTCTAACAGGGTAACCTGGCACCCTATTGCCTTCAAGAACAATGCAGCACCACAAGTGCAAAGGAAAGATGACCTTGGAATTCAAATTTCTGGCCAAAAATGGAGGCAGTCAGAATTCAGAGCTGAGCTTGCCCACAAACCTTCACTGCAATCCTAAACCAATGGATTAAGGTCCAAATTTTGGCACTGTCCCATTAAAATGTTTCCTTACCAATTATGTAATAATTCTTGAGCCTTAATAAATGACTTTTATAGATGAAAATGCAGAAAAGAGCAACTCTGTCCCTAATTTAAATGGTTATGGATAATGCTGTTACCTGAATACCAAACTTGTCTGTCTTGTCCATCAAGATGGGAGTAGGATAATTTATTGCTGTATGGATGGGAGGTACTCAACAAAACGGAAGTTCTAATCTCTGTTTAGAGGCTGCAGATACTCTTTTAATAAATATAAAATTAAAGGGTTCAGAGAAAAAAAAATGCTGAAGTACAGAAGATACAAGAGAGAGACCTACACCAGCAATTTCTAACCACCCTGCATAAACAGAATACTGCCATTTCTAACAGCTGCACTGCCCAGCCCTATTACTGAATATTTAGAGTTTGGAAACTGCATATATTAATGAGTTTGAACAAGAAATTGTATTTGTTAACAATGACAGTAATATAACTTGGAAAATGTTATGTCCAAACTAATTTTACCAAAGCCCTCATGGTCATTGTTTCCTAGAAACATTTAGACTGCTTTTTTTTCCTGTAGTAGGGAAAGGGAACTGAAAATCTTTGACATTCCAGTCTAATTTTTAAATTAAACAGAATAAAAAAGCCTCCTTACTGGAAAGAAGAGGTATTCACAGGTATTTACAAACATGTTTGCTTTTCTAAATAATCCCCAAATACTAAATATTACTTTTCATTTACTAATTGAAAGTCAGGTACAGGGCACTTTTTCCCAAACAGATGGTGCAGCACCTGGAGATTCAATTCCCACTAGATGGTAACAAACACATGCAAGTCATAACAGTCAATAAGCCTCAAAAAATAAGGCAACATGCTCCACTTTGTCCACAAGCCAAGTCAGTATGACACCATTACCTGAAAAATGCCCAGTTGCCTTTAATTTGAAGGAATATTTTGTTAACAAATCTCTTCCTGACTCCTAATTCCCACCCCCAGTCCAACAGAATGCTCCGTTACATGACACGTATTGTGGTGTTGTAGTTCCAGTGATGCCACAGCCCCAACCACGCCTTGTGCCGGCTTTCCTTTTAAAGCCCGCCTCATCTGTGGGCTGGGTCTCCAGCCCCCTAACCCAAAGCTCTCACTGCTCAATTTCTGTCCCTTGCTGCTCTTGTGAAAATTCACAGTCGATTCTCATTCCCTCAGCATATGAAAGTGAAGTGCTCCTAAAGCACTAATCCTGGATGTTTACCGCTCCGAGCTGGTGAAGCACTGCTTGTTATCCAAAGGACAGCAAGGAAAACGTGCAGCCTGGCTCGGCGTATTGGGTTTTCTCTGCACATGGAATGTGCCCGGAATTATCCTGGTTTTCTTAGTTCCATGTCAGCAGCTTTCTTTGCAGAGCAAAGCTGACAATTCATTGTGTTGAAGGAATTTTACTTCAGGAAGTCTGCTACGTTTGGTGACTGCATAATTCACGCACAGATAAAATTCAGTATTATTATCCTCTTATTAATATACACTTTAGATATTGCGGCAATCGACACATAGCATGAAGTTATAATTTATATGGTCAGCCAGGCTGATCACAGGCTAGAAGGATTTTCAATAGGAGCCTTCCCTCACCCCTCCCAAGTTGGTTTTTTTTTTTTTGTTGAGGAATTTTAAAACCTGCAGTCTGAAGTAAGAAAATGACAGGAAGAAGTCATTTCCCTCAACTAGAAAGGGCATCATGCTTAAAACACTAATTCCTGACATGTTCAGCTCCCAAGATGCCCATCTGGAAGAACTGAAGCACTTGCACAGAATGATACACTGTAAGAGCAGCATTACTTAGCCCAAGTTAAACACAGAAGTAACCCTATTTCTTCCCTTAAGCACCAAACAAGGGAAAACCATCACTTAATCTTTGGCATTTGCTATTTACCTTGTAAATCATGGCTCAGCAGGGAGACTTGCTACTTCTCCCCTGTAAATATACCTTGGTTGGAACAGAATGGGCTCATGGTTACCTTCTCTCTATAAAACTGGAATAAAAGAACTAAAAAAAGTGAATTTTTATAAATATATAAAAATCCTGAAGGAAATCAACTAAATACAATGCAATTTTAAAAACATAATAATTTCAAGCATCCTCCCTTTGAAGTCATTGATAAAGTTCTTGCCTTTACATTTCTCATGGAGTAGATTTCAGAACTCAAACAAGCTTTTGCAAAGTAATTCAACTGCTCTTCCTCTTTTATGAAAGAAATATTCTGTATATTCCTGTGCCTATGTAAGCACTCGGTGGCTATTTCTTAGCTATTTTATATGCACCTGTACTCACCAAACCAACATGTATCTTACACTTGGCAATTACTGCCATTCCAAATCCATAATCCCACACTGTTGCTAAGGGCACACTAAGGTCTGATTTCTCAATGAGCAGCTTTTGCACATTTTTACAGGTTCCATTACCTTCTTTTTCCCACTAGGAATTAAAAAAAACAAAAAAACAAAAAAACAAAAACAAAAAAAAACAAACAAAAAAAACAAAAAAAAAAAAAAACGTGGTGGAAGAGAACTATGCAGGCAACATCAGGCACAGTTACATTCATGTACCTTTTCAAATAGCTCAGTAAAAATGTATTAAATGCAGTTTAAAATATTCCTAGTTGTTTCCGTGAAGGTGTGACAACATTTGTGGTTTCAAAACCTGGGTTCAACGTTTTCTGCTGTTGTTTTTTTCAATCAGTAACCAGATTTTCAAGAGAAGCGTGTATGCCGAAACATTACAGCCAAAACCCCAAAAGGTTTCAGCTTAAAAACGTGGCCACAACACATCAACATCATTGCACTGATCATTTCCATATTCTCCTAGTGGAAGAATCTAGTACTTTCTAGAGGATGCAGCTGAGGAGGCAACCTGGCTCAGGGATGAAGCTACTGAGCTACAGTGATTGAGAAACAGGAAAAAGAAAGTGAAATGCACTCTTTTTCAGAAACATCTTTGAGCAGTTCGTTTTTATATGGTAAACCATTAAGAATTAATCAGCCAGAGCTCATTCTAGGTCTATATTAAGACAAAGATTTTTAGTTGTGTTTAGAGCACATTTGTTATTATTCTTTAAAAAACTTCAATTAGTGCTGAAGATAAATTAAATCTTAACAATTACTAAGATGTTGAATAAAAACTTGTCTGGGAGCCATAAATTAACTAGTTAAGCTTTCAGTCAGCTCCACTTGATGTTACTCTAAATAAATTTTTAGGAGAAATTGGAAACCATCTCGTGAACTCGTTCCTTACCCCTGCCATGCAGAGAGGTTTGGATGGGATGTCAGTACAGAGGCAGCAGCAGTGACACTTTACAGTGAGCTCTCTCTGAGCCACACTCCGAGCCCAGCAAGGAGGAGCAGCCGAGGCAGGGTCTGGCATTCCAGCTATAAACAGCGCTACTGCTGGGATCAAGCCACACCTGAACTGCACTGGCAGTTTTATTGCAACTAATCAAACTTTTATTAGCTTTATTTCCCTTATTTCCCATGATTTTAACCATTGGTCTGGCATTCTAAAAAGTCAGCTCAAAGAACCTACATGTCTTTAAGTCTCTCTTTTAAAATTTAACATTATATAAAATTAATTTTGAAAAGTCTTGACCTTCAAGTGTAAACAGTTAAGGACATTCTAGGTAAGCATTCTAGTAAATATTACAAAGCCAGCTTTTACCCAAAAATATTTATCACTTTTTCTCCCTTTGGTATGGTTTGATTCATCTCTTAATTCCCTTCCATGTAGAGAAAGTGCAGTTACTCACATGAATGAATCAATTACACATCAGACAATACAAACCCCAGGTATTATTATGACATTTAGCATTAACTCAGTTATTAAGCAGTCATTAGGGAGAAAATGCTCTTAACAGAATTGGTCCCTTTTCCAAACCCCAGCACAGAAAGTAGATACTTTTCTTAAGCTCTTCAATAAAATAAGCTGAATTCAGATATAGGATCTTTTTCTGCTGGATCTGGCCATTAGGGGCTGTACCTATTATTTATACCACTAGGTGCTTGTTATTATAAGAAATACTTTCATATTAAGAGATATAAGGGACTTTAAAAATTATTTTTATTTTTACTTTATTGAATTCATTTTGAAGACTGTTTAGGAAATTTCAATAACTTCCTGAAGCAATAAATAAGGTAATTTTGTTACCATCTCTAAGTTGTTTTGGGGTTTTTTTATGATACCTTTCTCGAGTTAGGACTTGATAGATCCTGAGGAGCAAGTAAGATTTGAGATTTTCTAACTACTCTCTGAAATATTTTAAGTTTCCCTCCCCCCATTTAAATTTATACCCCATTTCCATTTAAATTCTAAATGGATAATGGCTACAAAAACATTTTAAAAATTCATGAAAATGAATTAGTTGTCTTTGCAACTACTTGACAACTCCCCAAGTCAGAAAGTTACATTAAATACTGTAATGTAATTAATTTGCATGTAATTTAGTGTAATTAAATTAATGCAATTTAAAATGTTAGCACTTAAGTAAAGAGTGACAAATCACAAATTCACTTATAAGTGCAATAATTACTCTCACTTGTTAAACAAGCAGCAGTTCATTTGAGGGTGCCAGCAACTGTAAAGTCAAGACACTGAAAGCAGAAATTCAGCCTTGGATTCTCGCTTCTTAAATGAGTATAACACTTGAGGACTCCTGAGCTCTCCATGGCTTCCAAGGAGATTATCATTCAGCAAAAATGCTGACCTGCTTCACGGTCACACACTGCACCGAGAGAAATCTCAGTAAAAGAGCCATACATTCTATTTGGAAAGGGTAAGAACCAAGGTCATCTTGATCACAGATGGTTGAAGTTAAGAACTGCAAGTACTTGACTAGCACATCGACTACCAGCGCGCATCTTTTTAAAGTATGAGCAAACCACGATGAGCCCATGTAACCTTTGAATCTACAGAACCTTCATAACTTAGATTAAAACCTCACTTTGAAATAATGGAAAACAATCTCTTCTCATTTACCCATCCCTGTTACTGCAAAAGGATATTCATATACTTAAGCAAGCAACTGATTTTGCACCTGTCCTTGGTTTTCAACTGTGACAGATGAGAACAATTTTCCCACTGGGGCGAGAGCTATGGAATTTATAAGTTTTTAGCTATTGACAATGTGTCTCCTAAGGAACAATGGCCAAAAACATCCTTGAGTTAATTCTTCTCTTTATGTAAGGCTAGAATATATTAAATAAATATCTATTTGAGATGACACCATATGATATAATAACGAACTAAAGGAAAAAATAAGTATTTCTAGAACTGAGGCATTTCTTAAAGAAAAAAGAATCGAACTGAAAACAAAACAAAAATACCCACCTTTTTCCTTCTTAATTTTACAGATAGATGTCAAATACTGCTAACCTTCATTGAACTGCATCTAAAAAAGATTGAGTGTAAGTAAAGGTTAACGAAAAAATCCACAAAAGGGAACAAGAGCATTAGCGCACTAGAAGTAACAGAGAAGCAGGGACTGAATAAACTGAAAAATTAGTATCTCCTCAGACTCTTTTTCATTTCTATTATATCTAAAAACAGCATAAAGGAATTTCAATATAAAATTTATAAAATAAAATGACATAATTTATGTTTCAGGGATATGAGTAGACTGATTTTTAAAAATCCATCAATCTGCTAAAAGTGGAAAATACATGTAATTAGGACTTTAAAATCCTCTGTTTGTACAGATCTTTATAGTCCTTCATGAAACACAAATGCCATTTTTATGTAACAGTAAGAGAGCACATTTTTGGAAATTAGTTCTCCAAAGTTACAATATGATACTATTATAAAAGTAGATTTAGTGTGCTGAATACTTGGAGAGAAAAATAATACTTTGGTTTCAGATTGTTAGAAAGCCTCTTGCTCTGGTAGTTCTTATTTGCAATTCCCACATGAACCAAAACAATCATATTTCCAAAAGTCTAATTGGAACACACTACCTGAAACTTGACTTATTGTCCTATGCATCTCCTAGTCCTTTGATAAAACTCTGGAAAACACTTTTACAAATTGCTAATTTCTATTTAATGCCACCTTAAGAACTGTCACACTGAATTTAAATTTTCTGGGCATGCTGCTGCAGCTGTACCATACCAAATGCCAGTGCTACCAGCACTGCAAGATTAAGTTCCTTCAGGATTATTTCAGCCAGAAAACACCCCACCTTTCTGCATCCCTCACACTTTCCAGCACAGCTTTCTCATCTTTCTCAGTCCAAACTGGACTTCAGACTGAACACCAACGTACCTTTTCAAAATCAATATTGTTAGCTGTAACTGTTCCACAAGATAGCGCTCAGATTATTATTTTTAAGAAACATCCATCTTCCTCCAAAACTATGTTTTTATGAATCTATCTGAATGCTTTACATCTGATGCATATATCCTCTATAGTACAAATGCATTCTCTTTTGTCCCATGATTTCAGGAAGGGACAGAGAGGTTAAGCACTAAATGTAATAAAAGTGCCTATAAAACAAAGCATTAAAGAAAGATATGTAAACCAAATCTAGAGCCCTGAACATGGTCCAGAGGCTCTCAGCAGAGAGCAATGTAAGAATATGGCAGAATTCACTTTTGATTGCCCTGCAGATGCTCAGAAAATTAAGCTATTTTCTTCAATAACCAGCAACTAAGGACAGCAATGCCAAGTGTCCTACCCCTGAAGAGGTAGCATCTCCTACTTCTTCATGTCCACATTTCCTCTAAAACAAGGCGCCTACTCACTTCTCTTTTCAAAAACTGAAGGAAGTTCAGTCTGCCTTTTGTTTGCCTTTTTCCAGGTGACAGTACTAAATCTAATTGTTAGAACACCCATGCAGGAAATAGGAGCATGAGGACTCATTTCCTCTGTTTTTCTGAGAAAATGCAATAGCAAGTATCTTCCTGTCATCTAATACAGCTTGGGTGAGAGAGATTCAGTTTTTTCTGCCGAACCGAGAAAGCAGATGACAAGTAAAATGTAAAATTGTTTTATATCCTGAAATGCATTCCTTCTCATATGCAGGTTTGGTTTGCTCTTGTAGTTTTGCCTCAGTGATTATAGAAAAGTAGGAGAAGGACAAAATACATTAATGCCTTTTTTCCACACAGCCTCTGCCAGAGCAAGCATGAAAAACTACCTACTGAGTCTCCTGCTTTATCCACAAAACATATTGCAGCTTCTGTGAAGCTGAGCGGTGCTAAAGGAACACATCCAAACAGAGTACGCTGTACTTGGCCCCTTCATACTGGATCTGAGGTAAGACTGGCTGAAGGGTTCCTGGTACCCAGGTTCTCACACTGAGGCTGCCAGACACGACAGCTCCTTTTTAGTTTTCAATGCACCCTTGCTAATGCTCACAGTTCTGTCATATCCAGCACAGAAATGACTGCTGTGAGCTTGCACATTTGACTTCTGCCACTGCCAGTAGAAGGCCATTGTCCTGGAGAGCTGAGGCCCAGGAGCTGTGCAGGCTCATGTGGGGCAGAGCTGGCTGGGACCTGTCCCACCCCTGGTGGCCCTGTGCCCATGGCCTCCCTGGCTGCAGCTTCAGCTCTGCGAGTGCCAGAGCTGGGGGACACCCCACAGCCTGGTGTCACCTCAGCCTGGGAGCCGCTGGGAAGGCAGGTAGTGATAAAAACATGGAAAAACACATAGCCATGACTGAAGGAGATCTCCACCCTTCCCGAGGTACATTATACATTTTTAACAGAATAATCCTCTTCAAGACATAGATTCTTGTATTGGGAAACCAGTGAAAGCGAGTTAAGAAATTTTCGTTTTGATTTTCCCATGTCTCCTGGGAAAAGAAAGGAGGAATAGAGGTGAGTTTCAGTTTAAATGTCAGATCTGTGTTCCAATTCTATTTTCTGTTCAAGAACATGAATTCCAAGAGGCGATGGGAAGATCTACAATATGCCTTTGCATCAACTTGCTTCCCATTGAAAAGTTACTGGAGAGGAAAACTTAAATTCCCTTTTGCCCAAGACATTATTGTTGAAATGTGCCATCTCTCTTCCTAACAACTAGAGCAACTTCAAACTTCCAAGCAGGTTTTTTTAAAGTTTCTGTAAAAAAACACTACAGTGGCTTGAAAGAGATGCTGCTCAAACTCACAAAAGACTGGTCAGAATTGGTGCTGTCCGGACTTCGCGGCAGGAGCTCACACTTTCCATGCAGACCCACTGTCTTCTCACCGCCACATCAGGTGCTAAGGGACATCTGACATAGCAATTTCTGGGTCTCTAGACAGCTGTTAGATTACCATAATAAAAGTAAGAATCATGGTATGCCTTGTATGCTAATGATAGGTTAAAATGACACAAAAATCTTTTTTTCATAAGATGTGACAATCATATTTATCACACACTCTGAACACAATGGCATTCGTGCCATTGTGATAACGAGGTGCCTTAGTACCACTGAGTGTTAAAAAAACTCTGGTAACACTGTAGAAAAGCTTTAAACAAGGAATTTTCATTCAAATGAAACTGTCTTACTAAGCTTTTGAAAGCTGCACTGTTATGACTCTGCAAAGACAGTTAATTGTGAGATGCTCTTAACCATAAAATACAGCAATTGAATTTCACAAATGTGACATTCTATATTGATGCTGCTTGTTCTGACACTCTAATGATTCATCAAATTTTAATCTGAGAGCACAAGCTACCTTTGGAGAAGTAGGACAGAGGAGATAAATTTCTATATTTTAATCCAGAGTGGCTTGGCTGGCAATGGCCAGGCAGCCTTCAGGCCCTTCCTGAAGGAGCTGCCCTTGCAGCTGGGGGGAGAAAGGCTTGTAGCTGTCTCTTCATGCATGAGAGCTGCTTATGTAGCTGGCAACGATGAACTGTGCTGCTAAATCAAGTATTTAGGATACGGAATTAAGTTGTCACTCTAATGACTTACGTGCAATGTTATCTTTAATTTAATACATCCTAAATTCCTTGTGAATTTAAAATACAGTGTACTTCCAGATTACTCAAAAGCCCATTCTGTTAATTAAGAGCTGCAGACCAATATAATGTGCTAACTTAGGGTTGGACAATTAGCTTTACATTATTCTACAAATGGAATTGTGTTAAATGAGCGAGAAGAGCACAGTATTTTGTGGTACATTGACACCCCAATCTATTTTCAGTGATCCTGCTGTAATATTGCACTCAGTGAATTTACCGTAGATGTAGACTGGTATTAATTAAGATCAGAATTTGGACTTTGAGTTCTCATCTACCTTGGTTTGTGTACATGTCTCATTAAAACTGAGCAAAAACTGTTACTAAATTATTTCTATTAGAGAGGACTGGTTAAAATACTTTGACTTTAGGTATAAATTTTTACTGTTTTGCATTCCCTGAAAGTATTAAATGATGGTTGAGTATTTTATTCTTGCTCACACTTGGAAAAAACTGTCCAAAAAAAGAGAGGGTACACTTAGAGAGGGGTAATTTCTCACTGTAATTTAAATATGGTACTTGGTTTCATTTCCTTGAGCTCAATCCTATCCCTACTAACACAAACTGATCATCCTTGAAAGTAGAACTAATGACATCTTTTCAATGTTTAAAAATGTTACACAAATATTTCACTCTCATCTTTTTTTTTCCATTGAAATTAAAAATCAAATTGTGTCATGACTGTTAAGTGAATTGAAACTTAGAAAACAAAATAAGATTTAGTATTATGGACTAATTTGGCATGCTAGTTTGAACTTGTCAAATGCAAGATCAAGCCTTTACAATCACATTTCATTAGTGTAATTTTATAAGCTTTCAACCATCACTAAGAAAAAGATCTTTCTGCTGCAGGGTAAGTTTAAATAGTTTCCAGCCATGGGTTGGGATTTTTATGGAAGTAGCTCATCTGAGGAAGCAGAGGCAAGGCATTTTCATTTCACAACATTGCAAGTCTCTGGCAAGTACTCCTGACCTAAAATATGGTGGCTTAGATAAAAATAAAGACAGTAAGCAACACTTCTATCCATTTGCAACCTTTAGGAAAGCAGTCATCATGACTTCCCAGGAAGATTTTAATTGGTTTCATGTCTCAGAAATCAGGATCCTGGTCCTGCCCAAGACTGGAAAGTGCTGGTCTGCGAGGCTGCTCACAGGCACACAGGGCAGCACTGCAGCCCAGATTCGCAAGCACGATCCCAGGTCCCACATTTTCACTTGGCCTCAAACTGTCCACAGCAGAGATCAAATTACATTACAAAAGAGAAAAAAGAAAGGAAGAACTAATACCTAAGGTTTAACTCCTCTGTCAGTATTGGCCACATATACAAAGTAGCAGGTGATGAAAAATTAGGAGATCCAACATCCTCAGGGTCTATCTTACCTTGATGTGTTGGTACCTTCAAGGGCCACACACTACTGCCCCTTCCCACAGCACTGCCTCAGCACGGAGCCCACGGCCCTCGCTGGCAGCGCCCTGCCAAAGGCTGGAGCTGCTTTTTAGCGGGGGAGCTGCTGAGGGAATTGTTAGTGCTGAGGAAAGGCTAAGCCTGAAAGCCCTGGGATACTTCTGGTCCCTACTCTTGGTTCTCCTTAACACTTTATCAAACTATTCTGCATGGGGAAACACTGAGCTACTTAAAAAGTGTTCAAAGCAGTACATGGTCATTGCTTGCAGGGCTGTACTGCTGAAGTGAGCAGAGTCCAGTCTGTACCTGGCACATTATTCAAGCAATAGCACTGAAACTGGAAAAAAATGATTTAATTTCTTTCCTTAGATAAAGGAAAGATGTTAACACACAATGTAGGTGCAGTCAGAAACATCAACAAGGGTAGGCACTCACATTTCCCTGCAAGCTGAGTTTAGAAAAAAGGCTGAACAAAACTTGTCCAGTTAAAAACCTAGAAATTCACTTTTCTGTCAGGATATCAATAGAGTTAAGTATCTATTATTTCTAAAAGCCTGAAGCACACGAAAGTGCCTGGATTACCGTGATGACTATCCCTGTGACGAGGAAGACAAAGGTCATGCCAAGGTAACACCTGCAGAGGCACCGCAGTGACTGCACATCACCCTGCACAGCACACACGGACTCAGGCTGATTCACAAATAGCGATTTCCAGCAGTCTGTACCTCCCACACAGTGTAAAGCAGAATTCAGTCTTGGGTTCAAAGCTCTATCAAAGTTTGTACCACTGTGGCCTGCCATGTGGCCTTTAACCAGCTGTACCATCCAGGGCCTCAGACATCCTCAGAACAGGTGCTTGATGCACATGCAGCAAATGTTTGCTCAAATTAGAAGATATCTCATATAAATTTGACAAAGTTGTCTTTAATAATAAAGAATATATGAGAAATTTTTTCTTAAACAAGGTAAAACTCAAACGAGCAAGGTTTTTCATAGTACTGTGTCTCTTAGAGTCAGCAATAAGCCTCAAAACAGCCCCCTTTTCTCCCTCTTGTTTTAAAACACGGCACTGATGCTGTTAATTCCCCATTACTCTATCTGCCTGTCTGAACTCCCTGCTGTTTTCCCTCATAAACACATACATCTTTAATCAGCGCCTAAATCACATGTTTATTTTATCAGTCTCCAGACCATGCAGTTCAGTCTCAGTTCAACCCTATCACTTTCTATCCTGACCAAAATCCATGGGAGGTTTCAGCTATCTTTTACTGGAGTGGATGGGTATTCCTGAACGCATATAGCATACGACAGCAATCGACATATCCCTCTTCTCTCCTGATGAAACACTGGTCATTATATTCCCACAGCTTCCGACCAGCTGAGGTTTCAGAGGCTCGCAGGCTGTTCAAGGAGTCACTTTTTCCATCTGCCAGCCCTACCACGGGCTGCTGTTTCTTCATTCATGCCCTGCGCTCCGTACGACTCCACAACTGATGGGATATCACAAAGACATGAACCAGCAGTCAGAGATCGGGGAAGGGACAGAAAGGAAAATCAGCAGTGGGAGATCCTCAGTTTGACACTGCTGCCAAAGGTTTCCAGCTACAGCCTGGAGCATGAGCAGCATGAGCAGCAAGAGCAGCATGAGCACACCTTGACTAAAGGAAAAAGACATTGTACTTCACACCACAAAGATACAAAAAGCCAACTTGATATCAGCTCATTCATACTGTTCAAGGTAATTCTGATGTTTTAAACTATACCAGGTAGTAAAAGGCATGCTAAGGTCAAGCCCACAGAACAGCAGTTTCCTGCCCCACATCCCTGATACTCCCTCCTCACCAGCTAAGGACTGTCCACACTGGGAAACTCTCAGAGCAATGAACCAGTTTCTTGCTGATCCTCATTAATTAGTAGAAAAGGCTACATAGCAGAATATGGATCTGTAAGTCTGTACGCACACCTAGATCAAAGCCAAGAGGACATTTACCTCAGAAGTTTTAATTTATTGTCTTAACTCTTAGGGGTGAAGCTCTATCAAGGTGATTTCAACTGGAATACATAATACTTCTTTTAAATCAAGGTTGTTTTCTATATTAACTGAAGTGGTAAAAACTATAAAGCAAACCAAACTCTGTAACAAATTAGTAATGGACTCCAAGCTTAAAAAGAGCTTAAAATAACTACAGGTTGTTCTTCCTTCCTGCCCAATAGACTTCACTAGCAGGTGAAAAGGAAAATTATATCTATGCAAATGTGCCCAGCTTTCAAAAACAACAGCAAAAATATATTGTTCCCTCTTCTGTTTGTGTGTATGAGGGATATGTACAGACTTCATGGAATTACTCCAGCAAGCTGTGAATGATGATGCATGAAATGAAAAAATTTCAGTCCAGTGCACAGGAAGAATACAGAGAACAGCAGGCTGTCAACAATATACTTTTTAGAGGAGAATGGTTGTATACCACACCTTCCACGGATGCAACTGCTGAATTCGTTCAACTCATGGTATCATATGTGTAAGGGGGCACTTCCAGGTACCCATTGGACAGATTCCAATTCTGCAAGACAGTACTGAATAATTAATTAATTTTTTTTAACCTAATTGAGCAATATTTTCTGTCTCTATTCCAGGCAGTTGCAAATAGAGTCAGTGGAGACACAACACTGTGCCATTCGATTACGGGCCAGAACAAAATATCCATTCATCATCTATATTCTCCACATCTCTATTTTACTCCATTCGATTGGTAGAGTAGGCAAATTCTAGGTAACAGAAACAAATGAATAAACCCTTTTTGCAAACCTCCAGCCACTGACTGCAGTCTCAGTCAGGATACAAAGCCCCACCTCATCTAAAAAAATTAGTTCATCAAGAACATTAAACTTTTCAGCAGCCAGGCATCACAGAGAAGCTTCAAATTCCAAGACAGAGTGTATTCACTCCTGTAGTCCACTCTTCAAGAAGCAAGATTACTGATTACTAAAGTCCTGCAAAATCCATGGTAGGCTACTTTAAATGCATTCAATTAAATAATAAAGCAGAAAGCCAGCCATGCCTGTGTAAGATGGCAGATTCCAAAGCAAAAACACTGAAAGAGGCACACCAGAGTTTTCATTCAGAAAGAGAAGAGTTTTGGAGCGTAATGTTTTCTGGAGACAGAGCTGACTCGGATGCCCTGGGGCTTCAGCACAGGTGATCTTTGCACAGGCTGCCTAAAGGGATAATAAAAGGCTCCCTGTATGTCCATGGCACTGGTGCACAGGGAGTGCTGGATCTGGGAATGGGGCGGTTAGGGGCAGGTTTAGAGCAGCTGACAGCAGAGGTACCTTCCCCCTTTGGTTTGGAATACACAGGAATGCTCACTGACTAAACAAACATTTATTTTAGGAGAAAAATTACCTTTATTTTCTTACTACTTGAGCATTAAGAAATGGCACAGCCTTCCAGAAAAGATCCAACAATGTATGCCAACTACAATCAGGGACACCACAAGGGAACATGGACACAGATGTAACTGCACATCCAAGTACCCTGTGCGAGGGAGCACAGGGCTAAGCAGCATTTCATTCCCTGTGCAAACCTCTGCTGGAGATGTGCAACAAGACACAGATAAACAGCACTGCTTGGAAAGCCAGGCAGATGATTTCCACTACAACAAATCCTTCCTATTATTTCCATGCAGCACATAAAGAACTAGATGAAGTAATTAAAAAAGTAAATTATTATTAACCTACATGAAAACAACACAGATTATAGCAATGAAAAAGGGCTCTAACTTCCAAAAATTGTTTGCTTCTTTGTTCTATATAATAAACACTTTCTGAAATTTCCACACCATTTTTGCCACACTTGCAAATCAGCGAATGTATCACCTCTCAGGAAATTTGCCAACAAATTCAAAGGCACAAAACTGTTTCTATAGAACTAGTCCAGTCTAAACTTCGTGCAAGAAGAAAATTAACTATTGGTTATGGATCCTGTTTAAGACAAAACCTGGAGGATGGAAAAGCTCAAAATAATTGAAAAAATGCACATCTAAACAAACAAGCCCTAGACTGGAGTCTTTAAAAATATTATTAAGGGAAACTGTTCCCCTGATATGTTTCAATATATTACTGGAAAATAAGATATGCACAGAACCCCATTAAATATCCCATTAGAAATGTTTCTACTGCATTAAAATAACAGTCCTTTCTCTCCTGGTTAAGATTGATGAGAAATTGTTCTGCCTGATGATCGTGGTCATTACTGTGCAACTCCTTCTGGGCTCCTGTGACATCATCCATCAGTTTGTTTTTACAGACCTGTCGAAGATGCTAGAGGACAGCCTGAAGTTGAAATTTATCTGCTGCTTTTTCCCCCCCTTAAAACACTGTGACAGAGTATCTGTCAGGAGGCAGAATTTGCTGAAAATTTTATCAAATAAGATAAACAAATACCACCCATGAGTTTCACATTTCAAGGGAGTATCAGATTACTAAGCATGTACAAGATAAGCACTGGAGAGTTAACACCCCCATTATTGAGACTCAAGAAACGTACTTAGGGCCAAAGGAAAAAGACTTGAAATATCGCCTTAAATTTTTTGTACACTTGATAGAATGGTTTTTATAAAAACATGGAAACACAAGCACCAGATGGAGAGGTGTCATTCTATTGCCAACTTTTTCATCAACCCCTCACATGTCTTGAGAGAGGAATACAGTTGATTTCCACTGAGCACTGAGAAAGTGAGGGGACAAATCCTGGATCTCTGTTTAGTACATAATCTGCATCAGAATAGAAAATGTAATTTAATCAGGTTAACTGAAGCATTAAAAATTGTTAGCAAAGACTCATTATCACTTCACCAAGGGTAACTGTACTGCTCCGTTTAGGCCCTGGCTGATACCTATTTCTGCATAAGGATGAAATGCACTCCCTGAAAACACACTCTCCCTGGAGAAACTCTCCTTGCTTGATGGTCAGGAGATAGCAGTCCAGTAACACCCCAATAACGGCATTGGGACACCCTTCAGTCACATCTTAATGGAGATATGCTTATTTAATGTTGTAAAAGCACTGGAAGTAGCAGGTAATGGTTAATCTTAACAAATGGAACAAAACAGAATATTCTGCTGTGCTTTCTTATTTGGGGCTACTTTGTGTTTGTCTTTCTTCCTTGATTGGCACTAGTTAGGGCACATGTTTGCGAAGTCCTGGGAATCTGCCATGGATTTCCAGCAGGAACAAGATCTCCCAGCATCTTTGGAAGCCAAAGCAGATGCAGTGCTCTAACGATGTGGCTGTAGGGCCCTGCTCTCTCCCTCTTGGCCAGGCTGTCCTAGTCCTCCATTCTGAGCAGACAGGCTTCTGACAGGAGGCAGACAGCTTCCCTGGCTGTGCCACCAGAGCCCACCTCGAGGGAAGCCTTCCCGTCACTGTCAGTGACTCTGGACGGGGTCCCAGTGCAGTTCAGAAGCCTGGCTGCTCAGCCTGTCAAGGAGGATTGGGGTCATGGCCAAAGGCAAAAATCTAGCTTTCCAGAACTTTCCTGGCACAAACTTGGCAACCTTCAAATCCTGGCACAAACTTTCTTTTCTATTTTTCTTTTTTTTAAAGGAAATTGAACTACCTAAATGTTGTACTCCTCTTCTTGCATTGTTTTTGTCCAAGTCATTTTAGAGGAATGTTTTCTGCAAGTATTGACCAAAAGGGTTGTGTTATTTTATTTTATTTTCTTTTTCCATGAAGTAAGAGCAACACATTTAGCAAAAAAGAAAAGTGGGTAGGTGAGACGTAATAGAGGATGTGAGGGTCAACTGAAAGATTGTTTTGTATCACCTTGTTTTAAAAAACTAGCCATTTTGTACTACAAAGCAGGAAAAGTTTCAAATAAACTTCAGACAGCTTCATCTGTTATTTCTACTGTTTTATCGTCACTGTACACCCCACAACATCTCTGACATGATCATTAGAGCTGGAGGTAGGTAAGGAGCAGGGCAGAAGTGGATGAGAGAGCAGAAAGTGGCCCAGCTTTCCCAAGTATCCTCACCTGTTGCTGCAGGCACAGGCTGGGTTAGACTGATAATTTATCTGACCCCTGCAGCAGAGAAAGGAAACAAAACAAAACAAGCTGAATGGCCAGTCCTACCCAAAATGTTATTGAAACTCCATGCAGTTGCAGGAACTCCTTCCTTTCCATACTAACTGAGAAGTTTTAAGTTCAGCAAAGCCACGCAATTTCTACTGAGTAAAGTTTACCGTGAAAAAGCAAACTTGGTAAATGGGAGCTAGGATTCTCCTCAAGCATGCTGTATCCCAGAAAAAATAAACCCAAACATTTCCACCACTGTGATCTTTTTCAGTTGAATCTTGTGACCTTCCACATGCAGCAAAATGAAATGCTGCTTTCAGGGTTGTTTGATTTGATTTTTTTCACTAGTGAGTTCTTAGAGAGTTTCAGAGAACCTTAATTGCAATTTGTGAGCTGCCATTATAAGTTACTGACAGAAATACTTTTGTTTCCTCTATCTGCATTCTCAGGATTTTGGTTAATCAGTTATTGATCCATTTAGATTTCCTATTCAACATCTGAAATGAATGAAAAGCATACTGTTTCAGCGGGCTTGTGGGTGAAAATAATTCCACTACAGCTAACCATTAAAGAGAAAATTGCAAAATTGTACTGCCACAGAAAATTTTTATATTTATTTCTGCACCAATAAAGATAATTACTTGAAAGTTTAGAAATACCAGATATGTTAAATTTTGAATCAATGCTTTAACCTGATATGGCACTGACACTGCAATAAAATAGTGCCACCAATTACTTTAGTATGCAATTAAATACATGTAAAACATATATGTTACTCTAGAAATGAGAAATTAAGGCCATGCATGCTTAAATTACAAAAAAAACCCATCTTCCAGATCAAGATGTTAGCCAAATATGAAGTGGAACAGCATTTCTCCTGTCACAGCCTGGAATGTGTAACAATGGGTCCTGAAATGTTTCTTGCTTTTTTAAAAGAAGCACTGGTAAGCTGGAATCTCAGAAATGTTTCATTAGAATGTAGAACAGTTTGGGTTGGAAGGAACTTCTAAAGATCATTAATCCACACACACCCACCTCTGCAATGAGCCAAGATTTCTCCAGCTAGACCAGGTTGCTCAGAGCCCCATCCAACCTGACCTTGAAGGTTTCCAGGGATGAGATATCCACCAACTCCCTGGGCAACCTGTGCCAGTGTTTCATCACCCTCGTCACAAAAAAAAAAAAAAAACCTAGT